>VXBB01005920.1:1882194-1960040 GCA_013399915.1 Illadopsis cleaveri
CTTGATAGTGCTTTCAAATAATATCTTTAATTTGTGTTATTTAAGTATGCTAAATATTAATGTACTCGTGATTAATGTAACATTAACTGTCTATTTTCTTGGCGTATTATTTTTTTTCTGATGTTTCTTCACATTTTACAAATCTATCATATTTGTAAAAGTAGCAACATGATACTCTGATTTTTAGCTAAATATAGGCTATGACTGGGAAACAGAAAAAGCAGAAAACCCTCAGAGCTGTGTAGATGCAAGCCTAGAGATAGAAATATACAAGAACAAGGACATGCAATAATAAAACTGTGTTTCTGTGCTGTGTGGAGGTGGGCCTTAGCAAGCAGAAAAATATGTCAAGCAAGATAATAGAAAAGTTTAATAATGAAGCTCTATGCTTTGTTTATAGAAGAGTATAAAAAGTTTCTGAATAGAAAGAAAAATAAAACAAGCACCCATTGTTGGGTATAAGGAATATGTGTAGTTGCTTGAGTGTTTCTACAATTTTTCATAAAAATAAGCAATAGAAGATTACAATCAATTTATTCCCCATATAGAGGAATCCACTAGTAAAAAAATTTAAATATAAATTTAAAATATAATTGACTGAATTTGCAGGTAGGGAATATGATGAGCAGAGACTGCTACTGGACTAGACTTCAGTGATTTACAGCTACAAATTATTAATGTAGCCTTGGAGTCAGCTTGAATAAAACATTTCTGGAGTAAGGAATAATCTACAGTGCACCATAATATTTTTAATACTAATAACAATAATATGAAATGTATATATGTTGCAGTACTTTTTATTGCTGACCTGATGACTTACCTTGAAGTTTTTTTAATGTATTCCAACTGCAGCCCCAGGAAATAAAGCTCAGGGTTTGGGGTTTGGTGGGATTTTTGCTTGTTTTTTCTTTTTTCTTTTTTTTTTTTGCAAAATGTGTATGTAGTTCAGTAAGAAAGATAAAATTAAAACAATAAATAATTAAGATATGTCAGAAATTTTATTGGCACGCTCAATTAATTAAAAACATGGTATAAGCCATTAATTAATATTTTATTTATTTTAAAATTTTATACCATTTCTTAGCATTCATTAGTTGATTTGGCACTAATTTGCAAACTATTTTCACGTGAAGGTTATATGTGCATATCTGTACTTGTGTTTCTGCCTTTATACTGTCCACACTTCGTCAGTATTCAGGGCAATATTCTAAGAAGCATTTAAGATTTTGAAGGAAAGACAGGTCATCATGTCTCAGATAAATGCCTTGATCTCTAAGGTACAGAAACATTCTGTAAAACATTCTTCCAGTGTATGGAGGAAAAAAAAGTAGATCAACTGTTACTATGATGAAAGAGGAAGCTAGAAGTTCCTCAGGTTGGCTGTGGATCACCTCGGGAGGCAGGAGGTCTTGTTCTGTATTTGTCAGAAAAAGACTGCGTGTGTTCCTACTTGTTTTTGGGTACTGAATTAGTCTTGTTCCTGTTACATCAGGGTAGGGAAGCATCAGCACTGTTTTAATGAGGCACCCGAAGGTTTCTCTGGTGTAGGAACATCAACAGTCTGGCATAAAATCTTGATTGCTGACTTTGTGTCACTTTGAGTTGGCCTTGATGCCATTAGCAGCATGCTGGTGCTGTAAGGTGGGAATGGATTCATTCCAGATACAATTTAGTTCATCTGGGACAAGGTCATCGTGGTTTGAAGCCATTTGCTAGTAAAGGTTTGACACACTGAAAATATTTCTCTCTGTGTGAGCTCTGGAGACTGATGTCTCTTTAATTTTCTTAGGGACCTTGTTTTGTAAAAGGTAAAACTTGTATGCCATGAATTTAGTCTTAATTAACTCTTCTTGTATTCTTAATGCATGAGTTGAAATCTTGAGTATCTGATTCAAAACAGTTTCTCAGCTTTTGACAGTTTATCCCACAGTTTCAATGACTTCTTATTGTGCTGCATTGCTTTAAGAAGCACTAGCTAAATCCACTTTTGACTTATTTTTACAGTAGTTGTCACCATATATTATTAATAACATAATTTCTTTCTGAGCATTCATCGTATAAAATTAAAAATAGAAAGAAGTTCTGAGTACTTTTCATTTGCAGAAAAAAGATGACTAAATTGAGTATGTCCTGATGGAGAAGTGAAGACTTTATGATAACCTAATCAAAAGTCTAAAACTAGAAATGCTGATAAGAATTGGTTCCCAGAAATTTTAGGTGCTGAAAAATAGATAAAAGTTGAAGTTGATTTAATTAAAAAAAGGACAAATTCCAGTAAAAGAGAAAATATATAAAAATGTTTCAAGTAAAGGGTAGTTGTGAGAAGGCTATTACTGTTTGTAGTATTGAGAAAAGAAGGGAGGAAGGGAGTATTAGCATAAGAGAATTCCTCATCATTAGTATCTGCTATTTTGCTGCATCATCTTGTACTTCTGCAGTTTGCTGCATCATTTCCAGTTCAACTGCAACATTCCTGGTGCTAAGCTGGCATGGTTAGAAATTCAGAAAAGCTATATATATGCAACTATTCTTCTCATGTATTATTTCCACATTTTTAATATTTTTCATAATAAATATTCTAAACAAAAGTGTAAGAAATGCTGAGATTGTACTTGACTCTGTGTACTGGAGCACCATGTCCCCTCTCCCAGGCAGCACAGGTGAGTATCATTCTCAGAGGGAATGGCACAACATCAAGTGTCACCCCAGCTTCATTATTCACTTTGGTGTGCAGTGCCCAGGGTTAGGTGTTACAACTCAGTCTAAAGAAACAACTGCATCTAAAGATTATCCATTTCATACTGATGGGAAAAATCTGCATTAGGGCACCTGTCAAATACTTCTAGCCATAAAGGGGAATCAGCTGATTAAAATACTCTGACTCAAAAATCCCATTTTATGTAGTCTATGTAAAATCTTTTTGTATAAATATTAACTAATTTTGCATCTCTCTTTATACGTAAGTCAAGTCTGATTATCACAACAGAAGACAAGGTGAAGTTTATGTTATGTGAAGTGAGAGTGATAATAGGAGAACAACAATCTAGAAAACTGTATGGTTTCTTTCCAAGTATTTACTATTTGACCAAAGTTGACTTTGATTAAAACAACAAGGCAGTAGATGGTGCCCCTTTGCCTTGGGGACAAAAAGAGATTTTAGAGACTACATTGTGTAAAGTACATTATAGTAACTGAACTTGTTTGTCTAACCAGAGAGTACATGGGCAACACTGACATTTTGGCACTTTGAATAAGCATCAGTATCTCATGCTAGTTCCCAAACAGAAAGCTCTCCTTTAAACTTTCCTTAAAACATATTTTCTTATCTTTGTAAATCATAGAGATGGAAATGAAATTAAAAACTGTTGAAGAAAAGGTCAAATGTTTGGTTAAATCCAATGAATTTATCTGTTCTTATTTCTCAGTTGAAACAATAACCATTACTAGTAAAACTCTCGCAGTGTTCTAGAAGTCAGTGAAGCTTTTCACTTGATCTGGAGTACTGCCAAACCCCATACACTCAGTCTAAACGTTGTGCATAACTGCTGATAAAACTAAATAGCCATTTTAATTGAATGCTGATATGCCATAAATATAACTGAAGCTGTAGAAAAGAGGTCATTTGAACCTTTTGTGAAAGTGTTCCTATGCTCATGCTATCACTTTCCTCAAAAAAATATAGTAGCCTTTCTTGCTTTTTGTAATGTTGTTTGTTTTTCTTTTTAAGGTTAACATGAGGCAAAGCTATTTATTCAAAGAATTATATTTTTATTTTATTTTTATTTCCTCAGTCTTGTCAATTCAAATGTTGTTACAGAGTGTTACTGAGAGAGTTAACTATTTTCTAGATACTGAGCTCTCAAAGAATTATCAAGATTTAATAAAGCTTTTCTTTTGATAGGGAACTTTGTTATATTAAGTGATTTTGGTGACTGAGACACCTACGATTTTTAGGTCCAGAACTGAACCAGGAGCTCTGAAATGGACTCTGACCTAGAGTCAGAGAGAAAGAGACTTCTAAAATTTGCATAAAAATAGAGTGGAAATCACTGGGCTTCCTGATATTCTTCAGTATTTAGATTATTTGTAGTATATAGTGAAAAATTCCTTTGGATTACTGTCTGCCTACTTTTTATCTTATTCTGAGTATAATCTCCATTATTTCACCTAAATTGCAGTTAATGGTATTTTTTTTCTATCAGTGACTATTCCTTGAATTCAGAAGTAGTTTTACTAAAGTAATTGAGTTTTTTTGATTTGCTAGTTAAGAATATACTTCTGGACTCATTCGAGAAAAAGAAAGGGTAAATGACATCAGTAGATACCTTATTGTGAACTGTGTATATTCATAGAAAAAAAGAAAGAATCACATTCTTCCTGGGAAAAATCATATTAAGATTTTATTTCCACGGTTTGGAAACAGAATATTCTGTTTGAAATTTCTCATTTAGTACTCACTACACATGGTGCTCCAAAGATGATTGAGTCTGTTTTAGCTTGCATATCTGTGGTGTCATGAAATCATTACAGGGACAATTTTACTTAAACCTACATTTCCGCCACAGAGAAGAAAGCTGCAGGATATGTACAGATAACACTTTCATGTTTACATTTTGAATGTTAGATATCCATCAGTCTTTTTAAAAAAGGCTAATAATAATAATAATAATAATAATAATAATAATAATAAAGTCATAGGCTAAAATACTTTATGTCAATTTATTTTGAATTTGTATGATTAAAAATGCTTTCCATATCTATCATATTATTCTCCATCACTGACTATTTCTATGACTGTAAGAGTGATAACATCTGTGGACAATGGTTGTGAGGAACTTTGCACTTTATGGGATCAGCAAAATAAGCAGATTCTCAACAGCCCAAAGCAGAGATGGAGCTTAGAGTATTGAATCTGTCCTGTTAATTGGTGTAGATTTGGTTTTGCCATGAGGTTCCAAAGGGTTCAAAACTGATAATATTTATGGTAACTACCTAGTTTATCAGAAGATAGAGAATTATAGTGTAAAAAAAAATATTTGACAACCTCAAAAAGACTAACAGCTCACAAGTCTAGAGAATGCAGTTCTGTGGAGCAGTGTACCTGCTTCTATCTATAGCTCTTTTCCTGAGCAGTTACATCAGAAGTGCCAATTTCAGATACAGGAATAATTGGCACAAGAGTTCTTATTGAGTAGTTTAATCTGCCCAAATTAAAAACTGAATTTAAATCAAGTCCCAGTTTTGAAAATAAATCTGACTTAGTTTTGGCTTAAGAATTAATTGTTAAAAACAGTTTTTCAACTTAAGTTAGACATGCATGGTTGCTTGTTCAGGTTTTTTGTTTGTTTGTTTGTTCATTTGTTTGTTCATTTGTTTTGTTTGGTTGGTTACTTTTGTTAATTATATCTTTATGTAGACTTTTTTACCAAAATATTTCTAACTTCCTTTATAACTTACAGAAACACAATGATAATTTAAGAAGCTATAGAATGTAGAACACTAACTTAAAAATGGACCAAATTATTGTGTAAACAAGCCCCTGGTTTTTATACCAATTGTTAAGTATTAAAGACAGCAGAATATTTGACAAGTTACATAGATATTAACTTTCTGATAAGACGTTCTGTTCCAGAATGTTTAAGAAGTTTACTAATTCTGTTCACCATAGGCCTCTAAGAACTAATCTAAATTTTAATGTTAATGATAATACATTTGTTTAGATCAAGTTGTCCCAAATGATATTAGGTGTCTTACAATGTAAGTTACATGATATTTCTGATTTTTTTTTTTTTATTTACACTAGAAGTTACATGGGAGGACCAGCAGAAAAAGGTGAATGGTACAATAACTGATGACAAACCATTGCCGAAAAAGAAACACCATTCTGAGACAGGTTTGTCAGGGTTTGAAAAACCACATGAAAGCATGAGACTATAAAACCACATTTCATGCTTTTGTAATGCGTGTGTGCTTTATGTACCTTATTTTTTCACTTTGGTGTGAAATTTTTAGCATGTAGAGACCATTTAGATTACATAGTTCTGTTTTAGAATACCCAAAATAGATCTGCTTCTGTAAACAATTGTGTTAGAATGCACATGCATTAGAAAAGAAGTGTTCTGGCACAATATTAGATGTAATTTGCTTTTTAGTTTTGAATTTTTTATGACTTAATATGTTTGTGCAACCCTCAGGAATTCAAGTATAATCTATGCTGATTCTTATTTAGTTGACCAAACCAAGGTATCTACTGCATGTATGGTGGGAAAATTGTCTAGAGACTTGAATCTGAAACCTTCTTTCACCATCACACATGGCAGAAATAATGTTCCAGTGTAATTTTTATACAAGCTGGAGTTTCTATCTTCATGCGTCTCAAGTTCTCAAATCTAAAAAACCTCTTCTTTCCTCCATTCTGTACATGAATGGATTTCTTCTGAAACTAAAAATTATCATAAACTTTTTCACTCCAAATGTCAAGTTCAATTATTCGGCTCTTTGTTCCTACAAATACACAGTAATAAAAAGTAAAACTCATAATAATAACGATGATGATAATAATAGTATTGATCTGTCTTCACAATTGGAGAATAAAGGTCCTAATCACATCAATTTATACACTTGCAAAGGGCAAGCACACTAAGGAGTAGAAAAAATAGGGAGGAGAGAAAAGGAAAGGGAAGGGAAAGAAAAGGGAAAAGGGATCTTTATATTGCAGGTTTAATCCTCTGTTTGAAGGTTGATCCACATCTACTTGAGTGAATGGGGATTTGTAAGTTGCAAGAATACCTAGGTTGAGTTTTGTGTTGCAAATAACTCTATTGGGCATTTTAGTTGTCTCAGTCTAATAACAACCCTTTTCCCAGTCACACAAATTAAAGTTTACAAGATTGACCGGCTGTGTCATGTCCTAAATTAATACTGTAATCTCACCTACATAATAATGTAATACCAATAATATCCAAGTGTTTTGCTGAAGTTCAGCTATTGTACAGCTGAAAGTGCAAGACTCAGAACTGAAGAAAACCAGCAAAATCTGGTTTGACTCTGAGCTAGGAATTAGACAACCTGGCTGTAAAAGTCCAGATGTGCACTTGCATTTCCTGTTCCCCAACTTTTTGATGCATCAGAAGTTGTTACAGGATGAAACAAATACTGCTCATAAGAGTCAGGATTGAATGTGATATATCTTCTTTTCCAGCTGTTTTAACTATTGCATGATAGATTCAAAATACAATGTCTACATATCTGCACTGTTGTCTTTCCAGGGAGACTTCAGCAGAATAGTGCCTCTGCCCTGACTTTTCCCTTATGTAGTAGCTAGGTAGGAACATTAACTCCATCTCCCAGCTGAGGTGGGCTTAGGACTGTGTTCTAGACAGATAATTTATTTATAGTTATTGGCAGTACTTTTAGGGCCACCTTCTCCCTATTTTAGAAAGAGGTGACATTTTTTAGATGGCTGCACTTGGGGCATTCTGCATTTTGGAAGATGAGTAAAATCCTATAATTGAAAGAGAAAAACAGGCAGAAGAATAGAAATCAGAATCAAATACGAACAACTAAAAGTTCTCACTTTACAGGTGTTCTATGTATTAAAATGGTAGTTTTTTGATTTCTATCTATTTTTTTCTGTCTGATTTCACTGGAAATCAGTGAAACAGAACCACTGATTTCTAGTGAATATCCAGAATTGGTTTGAAAAGCCACAGTCTCAATTGTCAAAGTCTAGAATAAATACAAAGTTAAGTAAAAGTTGTGTTCTTCACTTTACAGTCATAAGTCTTTCTGTGAGGGCTTATGCCTGATAAGTGCATAACTTCCGTTTTAACATTATCAGTAATGTCTTCTGCATGGGATGATGATACACAAGGCAGAAACATCTGAGTGGTTCTGACCACTCTGCAATGGGCATGAATTGTCACATCCCTGTATTCCTGAGATGCTTTTCCAAATTGAATATGCCAAAAAGCCTTATGTACTTCAGTGGTAGGAGTGGAGTAATGCAACTTCCAGGACTGGCATAATCTGTTATGTGTGCACACTGTTCCTTATAGACATCCCTATATCATTTCACATAGTTACTTTTCAAGGCATAGTAGTCAGGACATGTAGAAGAAGTGCCTTAACACTGTAAACGCAGCTGGATGTTGAGCTATATTTTATCTATGACCATGATCTAGCTGTGATGCAACCTGAGAAAACCTACCTACGGAAGCTTCAAATTCCTTGAACCTTTACAATATGGCATTTACTCTCTGCACAGGACTGCATGTTCTTTCATCTGCCCATGCTTTAAATGATCTGTATGCACAGAAAACAGTGAAGCAATACTAATAAGTAGTAAGACTAAAACTTAGTCCTTGAATGCAGAGGGTGCAATGGAGGCAAGGAGAAATAGGGACACCTCTTATTGTTGTTCCCCTGTTTTGATTGCCTTTTCATCTGTTGATGAGTTTTCTGATATGACCTGTTATGAAAGCTGATACTATCTTTAAGTGCAGTTTGTCTGTTAAGAATTTCACTTAACCAGTGACATGGAAATTGCCATGGCAGTATTGTAGCTAAGAAAATCTGTGAGAACAAATAGGCATTGATTACATGAGTACCATGAGTGAAGAGCTGAGGTCTGTGAGCAAATTGTAGAGAAAAGCGTAAATAAATAATAAAAATAATTTCAAACCCCAGAAAAATTACAGTAATACTGTACCCTGTAAAACATTAATATTCAAGAAATATGCGTGACTGGAAATGGGATTAGCAAATTTATTGGAGGAAAATTGAAGGTCATTATATAACATAGGAAAATGGTTCTTGTGTTGCAGATTTTTCAATAGAAGTCCTGAATATCAGAAATCAACTTTTTTTTTTTTTTTAACAGTGTCTTTAAGCCCTAAGTTTTGATGCAATTTGTAGAATTAGTGTTATGCACATTTCAAAAACTCAATTGTATTTATGCAAAGATTTTGAAGGACTGGAAGGGTAAAACTGCAGAATCATAGGTAAGCATAGCATAAAAATTCAAGCCATATTCTGAATCTGTGCTTTCCATTAGCTGATATCAGCACTGTCAGAGAATGCAGGATTCTAGGAGACCACCAAATCAAAAAGCATGAGAAATAGTTACTTGTTCATACCTGAGATTATTAAGTTCCTTCAGCACTCACCGCTGCATCTGAATTGTAAAAGATGGTATTTGAAAGAAAGTGAATAAAATTCTGGTCCTCTAATAAGATTTCATTTGTCAGTGAAAGGAAAAGAAAAAAAAAAAACTACAGCAAGCAAACATTTTCACATGGTTTGCATTTTTTATGTGAGGCCTTAAGAGAAGATGTTGGAAAAGAAGGTTGTGTGTAGAGAATGTGTCCTGTACTGATACAGATAAGTCTAGGCAGGATACTGTTTTTCTTAAAAAGCAATTATTTTTGTCAGTATCATCACTAGTGTCTTTCGAACCCGTCAAGGTAATTAAAACAGAAAAAGCACACAGTTTAGGGTATCGTAGCAGAGATACTTGTTTTTATTCCCTGTCTCACAATCCAAAATATTGGAAGCTGAATACGGTCTAGCAATGTGTCTCCATCCAGAGATGACGATGCAGAAACTGCCTTTGTAAGATAGCAAAGAAAACAATATTGGCTTTCTCCTGTTCTTCCTGCAGAGAGGCAGTAGATTTGATGGCTATTACCTGAAGCCATCCTCTAATGGTTTCATTATCAGTGGCTCTTGAGAACATTGCACTGTCATTAAATATCCAACTTTTGCCACAGAAACTTTTGATTTCCAAGGAGCAGTAGAAGAACAGAACTGTGAGAAAATGCTGATATATATTAATATTATTGAAAAAAAGGATACAGGATAGTTAAAATGGATTTATAAATCTTGGAGTGGAATTTAGTAAAAATTGAGTACCCTTGTAATTATTTTGGGGAAAGACATATTTCTGTAATAGGGAAGTAAAACAAAGTTTTAGAGAAATCATAGCAATGGTATGAACACATTAGAAAATATAAAGGTGATACGTGCTTACAAATGATAAGTCTTTAGATGGGTAAATTTGCTTTCAATTTTAAGGGAATCGTGCTTATTTTTATCTGTGGAATATTTAAATCTCTCTCCTGGGTAGGACTGTGCCTGGACACCTACATAGACAAAGACTTTCAGAAATCCAATGTTACGTAATGAAAACCAATTGTAGCTTATCTATTACCATGAATTCAGTTGCAGTGTGAAAACAGTAGTCAAAAATAATTCAAAATTGTGTTCATTTTAATAGAAGTTTGTAGTCAGAAATGAAAGTATGAGAGATTGGAAATTATGAAAAGGGAGATATGGTTAGAAATAGGTTGGAAAAGGCAAAGTAATGATAGGACAGAGAGAGGGAGAGGTAACTGTCTTTTCAGGATTCATAATATTTCCAATTCAATGTGTGACTATAGTGCATTACTATTTTGAAGTGTTACTATTTTTTCTTTTTCCCCCTTATAAAATTGCCATGTGAACTTTATTCAGAGAAGCAAAACAATAATAAAAATAAAAAACAGCTTTCTCTGGATTCTTCATTTAGTTTATCTCTTGAGACTTAAGAAAAAGTTTTGCAGTCTACATGGTTTAATTTGAATTAGAGAGTTTATGATACTGAGAATATTTACAATTTCTTCTTCTGTTATTTTCTACCATTGTCGCTATTATTCTTGTCTTTGGATAAAAGTAAGATTTTTCATATTTACTGTCTTTACCTATCGTGGTTTTTACATAGCATATATTACATAGTCTATATTATGTAATTGCAGAATTAAATGTATAGCTTTAGTCCTTCCTGTATTTTCTTGCTGTATTTTTGAGTAAAAATATCAGCATACGTCCAGTATGCAGATGTGATTTTATGTGTGTACATTTATGCATTAAGATAAAGAAATATAACTAAGAGGGAACTACCTCATTAAAAAAATTCAGAAGTGTGGGACAGGCTATTTAGTTGTGGCTTAATGCTTTCAAAGAGTATTAAGTAATACTGATTCTGTGGACATCTCAATGTAGTAAAATATCCTCTTCATCTAAATCTTCTGCTGACAAATTTTTATACTCTTAGCTTTTCTATCTACTCTTGTATGTGTGTATCCTTAGCATTGCAGAGTTTGAATGGTGTCAGGAGATATCTTCCCTGAGAGTTACATGTATTATATCAGTCTTCAGGTCTAATCACATCCAGATTAACGACATATAATTATGGAACATACAGACTCTATGAAGCATTTCTGTTTTAGGGTCTCTTCTGTGTTTTATGGTGCTTATTTGATTGTGCTATTGCATATCATATTTTATGAAGTGTGTCCAGAAATTAGACTTTTCAAATCTGAGCTTCTATTTGCAGTGAAAGATCTTTGGTTCTTAGGAAAATATAAAACTGAAATTAAGAAAACTCTTGAGGGGAAAAAAAAAAAGGAGTAATTAACTTACATCTCTCTGTCCTCTGCTGCTGTAAGAATTTTAGTTGGGTATGTTTGCCATGCAAAGTTTTTTTGAACACTGAGTTCCTAAAAACTTCTCTTCAATGGATGACATTAGTTACAATGAACAGTTCTGTGTCAAAGCATGATAAAAAAGATGGTACTTTTTTTGGGCAGGTTTCACACTTGAAGTTTCAATAACTTTTTATGTTTATTTATTGAGATTTTTCTTTGTTTCCAAATTTGTATATAATAGCCTTATACATACTACTGTCATACGTGGGGATGAACAATTGCAAATAAATGCTAGTTCCACAGAAAAGCAATAAATACAAATGGAGACTGCCTACTGACATGATGTAAATTTGATAGAATTGGTGACATTGTTTTATTCTTGCATTTAAATGTATTTCTATCAAAAAGATTCTTTTGTGCATTAAAAGAACAGAAACAGAAAATTTTCAAACTATTATTTTAGAGTTATGGCATGATGTCTTAATCAGGAGAAAATTGATTCACATAAGTCCTATTGTTTTTAAATAATCCGTCTATTAGTACTTTCTTCTTCACATCATTATTTGAAAGAAGTTGGTGCATTCATGCCACAGCTTCTTCTTCTATGCAAAAATATTATAATCCATTTATCTTAACAGATGAGCTATCAGTTGATCAGGTATCCACAGTGAGATGGCTACTATTATCTTTCTTTTTTCTCTCTGGCTTCATTAGAATTATTCTTCTAATACATTTGATAAGTAAAAACCTAAAACTGAAAAATATTTGTAATTAAGAATGCTTTTTGATTGCCACTCTGAAATGTAATTTTTTTTGTCATAAATACTTTGCATGAGGACTTTTAAAAATGCTACTTTTAAAAAATATTGGTATATGTGACTGATATGCATGCAAATACGGGTCATTTGATTCTAAAATATTCAAAGAAAGCTTCCTTCTATTCAATTGCGTGTGTCTGACATTACTAGAATACCTTGCATTATCATACCAGACATATTCCAAGTTTGGAAATAATGTGATTCCATACTTTGAATTTATAGAGAAAGGTTTCTTGCTGCAAGATATGTCTCAAAGCTGCTCGTTCTTATGGATATTAAAAATAATAAACCAATGATAGTGGGGTCGGGTTGGAGACTTTCTAATGCCTGGTTTTGCTGTAGTAGGAGTACTCACTTCAGGGCTTTATATATGTAATATAAAATATTTTCAGAACATTTTGAATATTTCTAGCTGTGTTTTGGTGGTGCTAATAATGATCTATTTATTTATTTAGAACTTACAGCAATTATAGCTACATTGTATTTGTATGAGTTTCACATGACACGGAGAAGTAGATCTTTCTATTTTCTTATTTGTGTTTCTTCCAATGGAATCTTTGTATTTGCTCAGATAAAAAAAAATATTTATACTCCGTTATTGTTTTTTTAACATGCAAAGACATAGCAACCTTTGTCAAAACTGACAGCTGCTATGCTTTCACATTACGTATCTCATATATAGCACTCATGTGTGTTCATTCTATAAGCAAATTTAATTGCCTAAAAATGTGTTCTAATTATGTATGTTTCAAGCTGCTTGTTTCTGCAACAATTTTGTTACAGTCTTGGCATTTGATAGTAGATTAAAATATAATCTCACACTGTAATATAAAATTGTTTAAGTATAGAAGACAATGGTTATCAGAGAAAATTCAGTGTTGTGTTTAATTTTATTTTATTGATTTATGTTACTTTTTCTAATTTTGCATTTTTTCAATGATATCTTGATATTGACTGTAAAATACTGATAAAATTATAGATATTTTTGTAGTGTGTAAAACTTTCTGGACTTCCTTATCTAGTATTTTCAACATTAATAATTTATGAGCAGTGTTTTGTGACTCATTAGCAAACTGCATGTTGGAATTAGACCAAGTTTATAGATTTTTTTTCGTATTTCTGATGATTTTTGGGAGAAAACATTTGTTCTGCAAGCAATGGTGGCTCTACAGTTCTTTGTAATTATTATTACTTTTCAAGATGAATTGCTCCCATTCTTTTGCAACAAATAGATTTTCAGTACATAGCATGGCACTGTCCCTCAGATGTTTTCCATGTCTAAAATGGCAGTGTGCTTTCTTTCGAATGTGAAGTAATAAAGTAATGAGATAGTTGCTTTGGCATTTAACTTGCATGCATTTGTAGTAGCTTAGACTTCTGTGAGATGAGACCAGCATTGGTTCAGAAAAAGTATCCTGAATTGACCATGAGAGCTAATAGCTATGCATTCTCTTTTTTCACGTTCTGGATTTTGGTCTTGATAATTTTGCATTTGGCAGAGCATTACAATAATGCAGTCCTTTCCAGAGTGTGTTATGTGGATTCTGAAATGTCTGAGCTTGTACATACATTTGAAAAAAAAAAAAAAATTAAAAAAAAAATATACTTGGACATTAAACTGAGTGTTTAATACTTGAAAGAGAAAAGTAATTTTGCGTTCAAGTAGATAACATTCAAAAAATTGAACAGTCATGAACAAAAGTATTTATGCTAGTTAACATACCTTTTACTATCCAGCTTTTCTTCAGCATTATTGCAAGGATTGACTTTGCTGTCAATTGTAACTTTTATTATTTCCTCAGCTCCTATACTAACTCTGTCTTTACTGTTCTTTTCCAACAACAGTAGTTTAACCACTTCTTTCTCAGCTTTCTTTTTTCTTCTAGTGTCTTTTATTTTTTTTCTCCACTTACTAACTCTGCTCTGCAGACTTCTCTCTAAAACAATTTTTGGCCCTTTCCCTCAGTGTCAGTTTTAACCTTCTGAATACATCCTCTCACGCCCATCTCCTTTGTCTATGTCTGTACATTACACGATGTGATCACAGAAGAAGCGGAATCATCAAGGAGAACAAACTCAGGTCTGTCTCTTCTACTGCTTTTCTCTGTGTTATTTTTTTCATTTTACCTTTTTTATAGATTTTATCACAGCTCACCTCACATACTTTTCCCTCTCTTGCCCCTCAATATACTGGCAAAATATTGTCAAAGTGTAAGAATTTTAGTTTGAGATGCTTATGTAATTTCTATTACCTATAAACTGTGTACTCTATAAAAAGTGATGAAGGTAACTGATGACAAGTAGGCTATACCTTAAAACTTTAAACTGATTTGATTTCTATCATGTCAGTTCTTATTTCCCATCTCAAACCATTTGACAATTAGCCTGTAAAGTGTCAGCTAACACATGAAAACAATCTATAATTTGTTTTGTCTATGCATTTGAAAATTGCTACAAAAACTGCAGAAACTCTTACAGAACTAGTTCTTTTTGACTCTGGGAGGATATAATTTCAAAACTGAATAATTTCAGGAAGTTAAATTTCATGCATTGGAATTTCAAACTTAGTTTTTTGAATAAATTCTGTTTCAATTATAAGCAGAGTTTTTAGTGAACAAAAGCTCTTTTCTCATGCCAAAAAGTGTTAAATCAAAAAGTTATGATAGTAAGGCAGCAAGAAGTCAAAACAATGAAGGAGTTCTCACTTAGCTGTATTGTTTATGAGGCTTTTATTTCATATTGTACATTACTTATGCTTTCTTTCATAACAAATTTTAATCTGCCATTTTATTGGATTTTCCATGTACTTTATATTACTGGCAGAGAACTAACATCTATCACTAACATCTAGCTCTGAAAATTCAGTATTTGTTCACACTTCCCTGCTTGTTCACTTGTGGTATGTAGAACAACAGCGAAATTCCCCATATTTAAGTTAAATAAATTCAGCTATAAAATTTAAATTTTACAATTACTTTATAAAAGCTTTAATTATTTTCATGTGTCTCTGCTATTCTCCCAACAAATTAAAGAAGCCACTTGGATGCCAGGTTAGCAAATCTGGAGAAGTTTTGGGGTTCATTAAACTTAGGTGATATGTAGTGAAACATTTTTGTATTTTTTCTACTATGACTGGCTCCTTCAGAGCTCAGTTTTACCTTTCATCCTGCTCTTGTCCTAATTAGAATCATAGATAATTTTTACAGAATCTTGCAGATGTTATTTGCTGTGGTTTTCATGTTAAACAAATCTCAAGATAGAAATTGTTAAAATTACAAGTTAAAAAAAGTTGACTATGGATAGGAAAGACAACTGGCAGGGTTTTCTGAAATCCCACTTTTGTGAATCACTGGTATTAGGAATTAATAAATTATGCTGTAGAAAGACTGAGTTTACTTACCTTGTGTTTATGATTCATTACCAGTTCCCGTGTAGTGATTCTGAATCTCTTTTATTACAAAAATGAAATTAGGAGATTGGATGACTCATTTTCCATCAGTTCATAATAAAAGTTGTGGGCCTTTTTATTCACAAACCTTCCTCTGAGTTATTGATTGAATCAATATATTAAATCAGAATATGGAATCATTCTATATCTGTCTTGGTGTTGAAAAAAATCAGACCTTAAAATGGTCAGAAAAAACATGTATTTTCATCACCTGTGTTTCTTGAAGATATATAAGTAGGTAATACTGGGTATTAATAATTTTTTTTGACATTGCAATTCTGCAAAACATTACTTAGCTCACAGTGTTAAGTAAATATATTAGGCACTGGTGAATTTAATTGTCTAGCACATAAATGCAAAAGCATGATCAGTGCTGCAGTTGCAATAGTTATTACTGCCCTTAAACTCAAGAGAAAATTATTGTGTGTATAGTACCGTATTTTCAGATGCACTTTTGAAAAAGATACACTTCCATGTTTGCCTTAGTAACAAAATAGGTTACAGATTTCAGAACAAGGCCCTTGCAGCACAGCTAAAAAGCAAGGGTGACATTTCAAGGGCATACTTTAGAAAAAAGTGTTTTCCCATTGTTTTAGAATTTGTTTTAAGAAGTGTGAACGTAGGGTTTTCACTTTACAGGTTTTCTTAGGAAATGGTTTTCACATAGTTTATTTTTCATGGCTTATTTTTCATGCTATCAAACATTCATGTATTCCAGAGGATTACCTATTGATTTTAGGTGTCATTAGACCAAGAAGTCTTGTGAAAGCTAAATATCTGAATATGTTACAATTAGATAGAATTATGATAAAAAAATGTTGCCTTTTCCTCTCTCTGGATATTATAATCTATAATTGTAAAAAAAAATAAATTATTCCTAGGAAAAAATCTAGATTTTTTTTATTGAAAAGTTTTATGAAAGTGTATGCAAAGCTTTTGCTGTATATTTCAAGCACAAAAGCAAATTCAGAAAGATAAGCAAAAATATTTTAATATAAATTTTGTTATCTGAGAATAGTCAAGTTTGATGGCATCCTTAATGATTAAACCCTGTTTTTCTTGGGTGAAGGAGGAGCTTTGTGATGCAGGATTTTCACAAACCTGCTTTGAGATGCACGGTTTTCATATTTTTCAAATCAATATGTTTCATAGGTTTAGATATTGTGAAAACTGTTGAGGAGATATGTGCCTGTTCACATCCCCATGTATTCATGAAAAATACTTCCATTCAGGAGAAGTGGAAGTGCGCTCTTGTCTGTCCAAGTGATGCTCTAAGTTTTAGCTTTCATGTTTTTCAGATTTTGTGTTGCCTAGGGGTGTAGTTCTGAGCCTCATATTAAGTGCTAGTAAGCTCTCTTCAAAGAGTAGGTAGACAAAAAAAAATCCTTTTCCTGCTGAAGACTAAGGACAACTTTCAGGCCCAAAAGCATAAACAACGATAGACTGAAGGAAAGAACAAGAAGGATAGGATCTCACAACCTGAAACTATAATTAGACAATTAAACCCCAACATGCAAATGGACCAAAACTTATAAAAATGTAAGACCTTGTGACTGGTTAGCCATTTTTGTGACCATTCTAAGTCTACCTTGGGTGTAGCCCTAGTCAGGCTCCTGTCCTGCCCAAGATGTATCCTAAAGGCCTTTCAATAAATTCCTACTTTATTCTCTAGCTCTGTCCAGTCTCTGTATCAGGTCAGCCTTCCCAAGGCATCACAAGAGCCTTAGTGAGAAGCAGACACCTTTATTTTTGTCTATAAGATGAATCAGACCAACTACTTTCATTGTGCCAAAAATTACTGGCAATTGCATGTAGTACTTACTGTGTTCTTCAAACAAATACAGAGAACATTCTTCACAATTCCAAAAATTAATTTAGCTGACTCAAGTAACTGCTCAAAAAATGATCATCAAAACATTGGAAAGGCAGATCCATGCCAGTACAAAGGCAGTCATTGCACATACAGCAGAAATAGTGCTGAGTAATTAATTCTAGGTTGATTCCAGGATGAGAAGGGGTGGCATAGTAATGCCCAGGTGTTCTAAACTTTCTAAGGTGGATGGAAGTTAGAACATAGTGGGGACTGTTCCATTTCTAAAGGGCCGTGAAATGCAGGGAAGTAGATATTGAAGTCCTTTTTTACAACTTCTGGCGTAAAACTGTCATGTTAAGAGCACACAAAGGCTTGATTAGAGTTTTTGTTAACTTTCAGAATGAAATTCAAATAGACAAGGGCTTTGAAATATCTTTTTTTTCTGTGCTTTATTATGAAGTTTCTTTGCAATAACATGATTGATGGAAATGAAGCCTACAAAAATAACAAACCCTACAGCAGATGACTGACCAAATTGGAAGATCTCATAGGCCTGGACAGTGGGGGGCCAAACAGTGAAAGGGTGTGGCAAATTCCCCCTTTCCCTGGGGCAAAAAGGACAAAAAAATGGTACAGTTGAGAGTGTTTAAGAAATCAACTCCAGTAGAAAACAAGGAGCACAGGTTTTTAAATTCATTCTTACAGAACCATGAGAGGTTTTTCAAGTCTCGCAAGAGGGAATCTACTGTGATGTACTTACCCTTTATAAACAGAACATGACACCCCTCTGCTTTTGAGTTGTTGTTATTATAGTCAGTATTCCGTGACACACTTTTCTTTAAAGAGCAGGATGATGCCTTGTTCTGTTTCCATTTTCCTTATGTTGAAAAAACATTTCTGGGTAGAATTTGTAACATTTAAGCACAAATATGATTAAATTACTTATGCATCTCTGAACACGTCTGTGATATTTAGTTTGACAGGCATGTTTAAAATCTGATGCCTTAGACGGTAAAAGAGACATTTAAAGCATCTAGATCTGTATTTGGTCAACAAAACCCAAAGGGTAAACTCCAAATTCAGTCTAATTTTGTAAAATCTGAATTCAGTCTGTAGGTACTTAGCATATTAATAGATGTATCATACTGGATGGATGGGAGGCTCTTTGTCCTTATTTTTTGTTTTGTTTAGAATTAAATCCAGAAACCAAAGACTTCCAAAGTAGCCATCTGTACTAAACGACAAAAATAAAGGCTGAAGATCAGTCTGCTGAAGCTAAAATAGTAAAAACATCATATTATGTAATTTAAAATGACAGCATAATTTTGGAAAATGTTTGGTGGTTTAGTTTGTAACTATTCTGAGTTCTAAATGCAGGTGATGATTTTGTGTTCTTTGGTTAAACCTTTGACCATCTTTCTAGTCATTGAGATGCTAATGAAGATGTCTTGCATTCTTCAGATGGCTCAAGAATCTCTATTAATACCTGTTAGCTTTTCTGAAAGCAGAGGCATAATTATTATCAAATGTTTATGCCTATGATTGGAAGTGGCTGCATCAGAATGTGAAATCTCTGTTATGCTGTGGAGTGTACCAGTGGTGGGAACTCTGAGAAGCATGCTTGGCAAACAGAATGTTGGAAATCTTCATCATAAGACTGTTGATAGGTTTTCCTGAAAACAATGCAGAGTTTATTGTGTGACTGATCTGAATGGATTTTTGTGAGTACAGAATATAAAGGCCTACTAACCACTCAGATATTTTTCTTCTACACTGTCAAAATCCTATTTCATGTCATTTATCTAGGGAGGATGTGCCAGAATTCTTGGGAGAAGCAAAATGGGATGTTTTAGCTAATATTTGACTTACTACTTCTTTCTTCCATGCTTTTTCCATGTAGGCCTCAGAATTTTATAGAAGCCACTGAAGTGTGTGTATACCTTTGTATGTGGCAACACAGAAAAATATCACTGTCTCCCCTGCAAAAAATCACCTTGGAAAAGGATCTAGGCAGCATAAAAAAAGGGTTAGCCATAGCCCTAATAATCACTTTAATACATATGCAAAATAGAACTTTCTAGGTTGCTTCAAAAGATCTTTGTCCCTTACCATCTACGCTGATCTATACCTAATGATGGAGACCTTAGATGACCCTGTCAATTTATAAACTCAGGATTGTAGAGATTCTTTAACTTCTCTGTTTAGATCACCACACCATTTTATTCAGTTCTTTTACGAAACAGTGCTATGTATTCTGCAAATAATCCAAAGAAACATTGTTAACATGATTTTAGCATTGTGATAAAAATTTATTTCAGTGGTGAGAAATGTCCCCTGGGTTTTAGTCTTTCTTTAGTGTGTCAAGCTTGAAACCAACAAGAAAAAAACCAAAAAACCAAAAGAAAAATGCCATCAAACAATCCTCAAATAGAAAACAGGAATGTGAAGCCATGTTCCCTGCTAGGAAGCTGGCTGGCTGCAATAGTCATCTTTTGAACATGCCCTTTTAAGGGCAATATTTGACACTTCAGTCACATTTAAACAGTAATATTAAGTATCAAGAATATATAAGTAATATTAAGTTGAAGAACACTTCAGCAACCATTAATTATTTTTTCTTTTCATTCAGACTGTGATGTGGGTCACAGATTTGGAAAGAACTTGTTTGCTGCAACAGTTCCTTTTTTATGTTTGCCACAAATTGGACATAAAGGCCTGGAATGAAGTTGAGTAACCATTTATATCACAGCATCTGATACTTTGCTAGACCTGTAGCAGTTAGGCAGTTATATTTTTCACAGTGTTGAAAGCCAGAATGACAAAATTTAGTGCTAATTCCTTAAAGGTAGAATTGGAATTCAATAGCTCAGCAAACAGGGGGAAATTTACTTCTTTGAGTACAAGACCTCTAACTGGCAAGTTTTGATGTTTAAAGCAAATATTTCTACATTTTACCTTTAGGAGACAATCTTCTTTCATTTGCCTGATTTGATAATAGGGCTATGAAGATGGTGCAGGAGCATGAGTAGAAGCCATATAAGAATGACTGAGGTGTCTTGGTCTGTTCAGCCTGGAAGAGACTGAGGGGAGACCTCATGGAAGTCTACAACTTCCTTCTGAGGGGAAAAGGAAGGTCAGACACTGATCCCTGCTCTGTGGTCCCAGTGACAGGAAGAGAGGGAATGGCTTGAAGTTGTGTCAGGGGACCTTTAGGTTGGATATCACAAAAAGATTCTTCACCCAGAGGGTGGTTGGGCACTGGAGCAGCTTGCCAGGGGTGACAGCACCAAGCCTGACAGAGTTCAAGAAGTGTTCAAACAATGCTCTCAGGCACATGGTGCAACTCTTGGGGCTGTCCCAAGGGCCAGGAGTTGGACTCAATGATCCTTATGGGTCTCTTGCAGCTCAGAATATTCTGTGATTTTGTGATGTTGTTTCAGGGATTTTTTTTCGGAATAAAATTGATTTTCCTATATTCTCATGAATAGCATTTCAAGAGAAATCTCTAGTAAGAAATTCAACTAGCATTTTTTGAAGTACTTACCCAAAGTTAGGGTACTACATGTATATTTGATTTTAAAAATAAAATTTTATTTCATAATTTGGACTACCTTGAGAAATCAGACTCAATTTTCAATAAAACACATGAGTAGAGGAGCTAATTTATCCACTGTAAAAATAGAATTTCTAGTCATATTGTTGATATTAAGTGTCTTCAAATATGAAAAATAGAAGGATAAAACCTTTTATGTCATTGACTTATGCCAAAACTCAGAAACAAACATAGGCGTTCCATGTCCATCTCTTGCAATGACATGCATATCCTCCAGCATTGGAAGCTGCAATTTTTTTTCATTCCAAGCAAGGAAGTCAAGATTTATTTTCAGCCTCTGTTCAGTTTTTGCAAATCTCATTCTCTCTCATTCAGGTGAGAGAGAAGAGAAAGGTCAAGACAGAACCAGGGTCTAACCTTAAGTTTGGAGCACTCAGCTGTGAGAGAAGGGAGAAACCCTGGGAAGAAGACTATAAAAAAGCCCAGCACTGCCCAGATATAACCTTAAAACTGCCCAGTCAGGCTTCTCCTTATCTTCACCAGGAAGCCAGCAAGTTTGAGCAATTGTTCAATACTGCTATGAGTCTCCATGACTCGGGAGAAATCTGCTATCCTGCTTCTTCTGTGAAACTGTTATTCTATCATGTACAGAGATGGACT
The DNA here is from genome assembly GCA_013399915.1 of Illadopsis cleaveri. Lineage (NCBI taxonomy): Eukaryota > Metazoa > Chordata > Aves > Passeriformes > Timaliidae > Illadopsis > Illadopsis cleaveri. The sequence goes on from VXBB01005920.1 coordinate 1,903,952, forward strand.
TGTTCTGTTCCAAGGAACTTGGAGTCCCTGCTACATGAGACTTCTTGGCGTGAGGTGGGAGAAGTATGATGGGGCCCTGGCACCTGCAGATACCCATCAGAACAGCAAAGCTCATTGAGTTAAGTAATTTCCAAGAAAATTTGGGCTATTTTAGATCTGATTTGGTTCTTGACAAGTCTACTCTTGAATCAGGCTCTTATTAAGAATTCTTTTCTATTCATTTCATCTTCCAGTTACGTGTTAGATTGTTAGATATCTCTCAGATGGATTAGGGTCAGTTAGAAAGAACAGGGAGTTAGACCATGGGAGCATGGCTGTGTCTACTATTAAATAATATGTCAGTGGTCATTATAATAGCAATGTCTACTGTGGTGGTAGAAGAAGGTTTTGAGAGAGAATATTTTAGCATTTTGATCTCTCTATATCTATAGTCATCTCTATATTTCATCAATATACTTAAATATATCTGTATTTTGATTAAGCTGAAAACATACAGTTATTTTCTGTAATGTGCAAAAATGTCTCCTTCATGAAAGCATTGATTTTTTTTCTCCAAAGCGTATAGATCTGAAAAAATATTGGTTCTTGAACTGAGATCATTACACCACAGGATACAATATATGCTTTTCAGTTTGTGAACCAAGATTAAATCAAGTAATGTAGAAAAATACTGACTAATGTGTTTTTACTGGTAATATTAAAAAAAAAAATCAGATCAACATTTATTAGGAATGACTGGTGACTTTGTCATCTCATGTTATTCAGTTTGAGACAGCTTAAAATAATAGTGATTTATGGGTTTCCAGCAGTTTCAAGACATTAAGGCTCTTAGAGCTTTTTTGTTTTAAGCACATTACAAACAAAAGCATTAATTACTTTAGTGTCAACATCCTGAACCTGTTCTGAATTCTTTTAAAGGTGGTGACTAGGCCCATAGCTGCAGTGAAGATCTTTGCTGCTGCAAAGTTAATAAATATTGTTTTACTTGGTAACATGATAATACCAATTTTATTCAGTTCTACTGCTTCCACCCAATTGAGATCTTTCTCAATTCAATCTTCTGTCCTTTCTAGTACTTCTTCAGACAGCTCTTGACAGTACATCCAACACCTCAGTTTGAAGAGTAGGATCCACTGTGTTGACCTTTCTACTAAAAATGTAAAGAATGTACCAGTTGTAGAGATTTGTCATGGCAATTCTTTTAAAATTCAAGAATCTAATAGAATTTTGTGTTTGCTAATACTATGATATTAATTTCTACAATTCCATTTGGAAATATTTTTCTATGTACTTTTTATACCTAGAACAAGAATGCGTGACAATGTATTTATTTAAAGATTCATGTTTGAAAGACATCCAAACATAAGGATGAATGGACTTCTAGGCATCTTAAAAAAATAATTACCCTATATAAGATTATTTAATTACCCTACATAATCAATATAAGATTTCTGTATTAAGATAACATTTAGGCAAAGTAAAGATTTCCTTGTGCAGATGGACTAACTTAGAAGTGTCATCATTCTCGCTGAGCTCAAGCTCAAGGATGTTTCAATGACTCAATTCACTTTTCTTTATTGTGATTTATGTTGGATCAGGGGTATTGCTATCAAATTGCTTTCTGCTTTAGAAAGTAATGCAACAGTAGAAGACATTGCCTTTGTACATTTTATATTGGTCACAGCAATTTAAAACTAAAAGAAAAATTAAAATAATTGAAAGGTTGAAAAGCAAACAAAACTATCATTCTCAGCCATTTTCTCAGCACTATCCACAGCCCACAGAATGTAAGACCAGGCTGCCCAAAGGCCAACTCAGAAGAATGCAAAAAGCCTTATTTAAAAATGGTATAGAGTACAGGGCAGGAAAGGTCAGGGGATGGGAGAAGTTCCAAGAACTGATTTAATACTCATTGATTTCTGAAAGTGTAGGTTTATGACCTGCCATATCCATTTCCCCTTAATAGTTCCACTAGAAATTGCCAGCAGAAGAATAATTTTGATCCACACATGATAAGAAGCCAGATCCTGTTGAAGTGTAGCATATTATTTATGCTCTCTGCAGGAACATATTTTTCCTTCATATGATTCTATCTTGCTTGAGTATGATTTCTTGCTGAGTTTGACTTCATCCTCTACTTTGATACCCACCTGCAAAATGGTATTTCCTTAAAATACAATGGCTCTGTTTTTCTCTTCAATCTGTGTACTGTAAATCATATTTTTTTTTAGCAATCCTCAATAACCAATAACTCTGGAAAAATATTTAGTTCTAGTAATGCATACTGGTTTTGGTGTGTAGCTTGAGGGCTGTTGCTCCATATTAATAGGATTGTTTTGATTGAATTTAATATAATTTTGAAAAGGAAACATTTAATATGTTTCTAATTACAGTAAATTTCATTTGACTTAAAATTCTTTCAGGTTATTTACCAAAACTGGATTTCAGATTATTTATGGGCTGCCACATTATTTGATAGGGATCCAATGTATTTTCATTTTTTTGTGACAGACGAATGCCCTGAGCCATTTACAACCTTTGATATGTATTCAGAGTATTTGTTGGCGTCAGTCAGCTGAGTTTATGTGCATTAACTAGGTTCTGAGTATTGATTTTAGTGTCTTTTGTTCTTCATAATTTTTGACTCTAAGACAAGTTACAGTAATATCATTATTAAACCTGTATGTGAATTGATTAAACCAAATGAAGATTTAAAGTAATTGCCAAAACCCATTTTGACACATTCAATTTTTATGCCTGAACCATTAGACTGGATCTTGTGTGTGCACTGCAAAACCTACAGCACAAGCAAATTTGTTTTACTTCTTTTTTTGTGTCATCCTGATCAAGGAAACTGTAAAGTAACTCTGCCTGACACCTGCCTTGCTCTTTCTTGAGTGTGTTAATGATTCTGGAAGTACACAGAATATTCATGGGTTCCCTTCAGTAAATCTTCAATAAGTTACACAAATGTATACACTAGCATGCAGTGAATATGCCTCTAGATTTAGAGCACCATCCTTGGTTGGTTGACTAAATTCTTTAAGTTATATTAATTTAGTGAGTTTTGTTAATGTTTTCCTTTTTAATGCATTTTTATATTACTTTTATTATTATTTCTGCATTTTTTTCTCTCCCCCTCTTTTTGCTTTACATATTGCTTTCATTTGTTTGTAGAAGAAAAGAAAACAGATGCAGAAAATGGGGATACAGGTAGGGTGACTTATTAAAAATATTTTTGTGTTTTTCCCTTAAATTCTTTGGTCTGTTATGTTTAAGCAAACATGTAGCAAAGAGTTGAAGTGCAATTTTTATGTATTATGCAGATTTCAAAATAGACACTAGGAAATGGAACCTAAGAAAGGGCTTTCCCAAATGTATTTCCTTTGCTATTTTCAGGGTGTCAAATAAGGATGAGAAATGGTAAGAAAGAGACCATAATCAATTAAATACAAATGTCATATACTTTAATACCTCTATTCTGCCCTCCCCTCTCCAGACAAAAAGCGTGCTCACCTGCACATGTTTTTCTGCTCTGTTACAGGTTTCTGATTTCCAAAATATCAATGTAACTTTAGTCCTCTTATCATGACTTTTTTCCGCATGCCTTAATGGCTGTGCCTCCCAAATTTTCTATCTCTTTTGTCCATATGTATTCAAAACTAAATCTGTTCTAATATTATAAGGGAAACTCCACTCTTCTTCCATACCAGATTCCCTTTAATTCTTTGTGCCACAGAAGCCTCACTGTACTGCAAACTCCTCTTCCAAACTGAGATCCTGGTATAGGATCTCCATCACCAGCATCTCCAGGAATTAGAATGGTTTAGTAAGTCCCACTGGAGAAGACAATGAAAGAAAGAACAAAAGAGCAGAGGTCCCAGATGGTTTTATTTTGATTTTAACCAGATAGGTTTGCCCTAGGCTGAGCTGGATGATAAGGCCAGTTTATTGTCCCTTTTGTCTCTCGTGTAGATCACAGGCTATCAGCTGAAGAGCCTTACCTTAGAGAGTAGCCAGTATTAGACCTGAAGAGCAAATAAGAGTCTTTAGCTCGAGGCTGAATTCAATGATTTCTTATGTCCTTGTGTGGTGGTTTCATGTTCGCCAATTGAGAGACAGGATTTTTGGGAGGACAAAAAGGCGAAACAGGCTCAACTTAGAAGTAAAAAGATAGTTTATTAACACACAATAAGAAAAGAAAAAAAAGGAGAAAATGAAACTTTCAAAACCCCTCTCCTTCCCCACAAGTACTCACTTTCTTACAAACCACATAGAGACAAAACTTATGACATTCAGTCAGTTTCACCATTTAAATATAGTCTTGCACCAATTCTTTAGGAGAGGAGTCTCTTGTTTTACTATGGATTTTTTTGTCCCACTGACAACTTAAAAGAAGTTTTTGCGGGTCGGAACTCTCACAGAAACACCTGCCTGGGGGAAAATCTCTTTCTATGTGGTCTCTTCCCATTAGCAGTTGCCCAAGCTGCTTATGGGTCGTGGAATTCNGGGGAGCAGCAGAGTGTTGTCCAGCTGCTAAAAACTGATCCAGGCCGAGAAGGGGCACAACATCCCCCGTCCCCGGGCCAAGTGGGCCTCTCGTGAAGGCCCGGGCCTGGGCAAGCCTGGCCTTCTCGGCCCCTCCACTCCGCAGTGGGGAGGGAGCCGAGAGTGCCTTACCTCTTGTGAAGCTGGAAGGAAAAAGCGATCCCAACTTTCTTTCCAACTTTTAAAGCTGTGTGTTTCTCAGAGGTGGATCCCTACAGGCAATTGGCTATTTTGGTTGTCAGTTTAAAAGAATTCACCTATTGCACTCCACCATCTGTGCTAAACCAGCACACCTTGTAAAACTGTGACTCAGTGAGCAGCTGAAGGGTTAAGAAAAGTTAAGTATTAACCAAATCACTGATTACAGCCCTTCACTTTAGTGGTGAAGTAGCTGAATCTTAGCTTATTTCGTCTTAGCTTATTTCAAGTTAAAACATGAAAATAATGTTTTTTATTTGAGGCTGAAGCAGTGATTTTAGTGCCTGTCCTGAGTCCTATTGTAGGAATGGAATTATACAGCCACTACCACCTTCCATTTCATGGAAAGAATTATGTGGATCTATAAGGCTTATCCCCAGTGTCCACTTCAATAAAAGAATCAAGCAGAGTTCCTTTTTCTACTATTTTTAATCTGCAATAGTAGGGACAGCTCAAGCTGGGTGCCTCTCAACTAAGGCCCGGCCTGTTGCTTGTTACTGGATTTTATAGTCTCTATAGGTGGCTTCATTTTCTGATTGCACTTCTGCTCACACAAGCCTGTTTGCAGCATCTGGGGTCTTCTCTTCTGATTTACTCCCACAGCCTCCTGGCACCCTTTTTCCTATGTCTTGGGACATTTCCCTTCTTTTGTTACAAAATATCCTATAGCTAAAATTGAAGTTGTAGTTAATTGTCTATTAGTTACATTTCCATACATAAAAACAAGGTTCAAATTCATGTGGCCTAAGGTTTAATTTACTGTAGTCACTAGAGCTAAACTCTAGCACAGGAGTCTCTCACTGAAGTCCATGTGGATCTGAGAAGTTACAGGGCTGCACTGCACAGTACTTCTGTGCCTTACTCTGGTATTTCAGGAGTCTTTGCTCTGTAGTTATATTGCTTTCCCTTAGCACATTCTCTTCTGAAAATATGGGGAATGGCTGGTAATGAATCAGCAGTTGTGTCTGTCAGCCAGGAATTGCCTTGTGCCCATGAAAACCCCACTGAACTAACCTTCAGACCACGGGTTTTTAATGTAAGAGAGCAAAATAATCAAAACGCCAAGGTGTTGCCTACAGTACAATGACCCCAGTTATGTCTGGTGAACATCAGGCTTTGTTCCTCCCTTCAGTCTCAATTTTTTGAGTTCATATGGCTGAAATTTGAGTGTCTCATTGGACATTTCTGTTGGAGGCACAACTACTGTTTATAAGCAAAATTCTGGAAGGATGTTCAAACAGAAATGAAGTCATTTTACCTGGCCAAAATTTGGTTGCATACACTTTGATACATTGTGGCAGTACTTCAGTGTATCAGACGCAGCTTTAACTTTTCTAGTGCCAGCCTTTATAGTCCTGAAAATGTGTTGTACTGGGCACCAGCTCTGGATCTAATATCACAAGGACTCAGTCAGCCCTTGAGTGGTTCAGGTGTATGAAAGCTTATGTTCCTAAATTTTAACCACTGTTGATAACTAATGGTTATACTCAGGTTAGTTTTGGTTTGTCGACACATGCTCCATGAACAGCTCCTGACTGCAGTGGAGTTCTTAGGATAGGACTGATGTTCTCCCTTGGTTACCAAACTCATGTTAAAAGATGAAGCTTCTAATGCACCCAGACAGTTACTGAACTCTCTAGAAGTATTTTCTGCTTCTGCTAAACCTTCCCACATAGGTGTCAGCTAAGCAGAGATTTGCCAGCGGAAGTGGAGGTGATAGCCCTGCATTCCCATCACTTAATGTGATATGCTTTCATGGTGGACCATGGGGAATGGGAAGTGCCATGACATTCTCTCAACCTTTCCTACTGCCATGGAGGTCACAGCTGCATTTGACTGAAGTTACAGTGAGCTCAGCCTGGGGCAGACACTAACCCTGCACTCTCTTTATGCATGTCAGTTCCATGTACAGTAGAACCAGAGCTAACTTCTGCTTTATGAACTATCCACTGCCCTCAGGTTTTCCTCTTTTTGCACATAACTGAATTCACTCACTTGTTAAGAACAGTTTCAAAAATACAGTGGAAGTTAGATTTTCCTTTAATAAGATTTCATGGGAATTGAATAATTTTTTTCAAATTTTTTCTGTCTTGTTTTTCTCTTGACAAAAATAAGCTACAAATTTTGCTTATTTTGTTGAAGAGAACTCACACCAAGGCCTTATATCTTAGGCTCCCCTTTTGGCATATTTTGTACATATCATAAGCAATTGGATTTGTGGAAATCTAACTTTCAGTTTCCCAACTGATCATAGATGAGAATGAATATTTTCTCAACCAATTGTGAAATTTCTAATTTATTCTCAAGAATCATGATTTCTTCACTTTCAATTTCCTGAAATTTGGCAGAGTGTCTGTAGACAATGAAAACATGCCATTGTTTCATAATAAAACATAAGAAAAATTGAAAATATTTCCATTTTAGTGAAAAATGGCTCCTTTCTTACATTACTGAAAAATGACAAGAAGATTTTGATTTCAGCAGAAGATGATTTCTTTCTTTGAGAGGAGGCTGGAGTATTTTACTTCAAAATAAGTATGTGTTACTTCTATTATTGAAAAAAGAAAATATTTTCCAGTGTAAATTTTTTTGTTTTCAAAAGGAAAAAGAATAGAGCTTTAAAAACTAGATCCTGAAAAAGTCACTTCATTTTAATGATAAATTGACAAACACTGCTGTGGTTTCTATAATGGTTGTGGAAAAATATGACAGGAAAACTGATCAGTATTTTATTTTAGAAATTTTCATCCGCTGCTCTCTTTTTCTTTTTCTTCTATTTCTCCCTATAAAACAACATTTATTCTTTCTCATTAATTTCTATTAATTTTAATTTCTCTTAGAATTTTTGATGAAGTCTTTTCTTTCATGTTGTTGTAGAGTGTAAAGATAGAGAGTTAGAATACAAAAACTAGAAGCCAGAGTGTTTATAGAGAACAGAGTAGCTTAGTGTTTTTGCATTCCCACTTCCTTTTACCTCCTCTCCTTCAGATTTCCTATGGAGTGCCACAACATCTACCTGGCAGCTCTCATAGCATGTGCTACTACCCCTCTTGTTTTCAAGAAAGAAAATACAGAGCTGAGAGGCCCAGGTTCTGTGCAGAGACCCACTTTGCTGTTAGATTATGACTTACAACTAAGGCTTAGAGTTTAAACCATGTTTTTTCTGTAGTGTACTGGAATCTAATATTCCCATCTCAGTTCCATAAATACAGTCCATATTGCTCAATACATACAATATACAGAAACTTCTATGTATGATTAGTGGGATTCTGAAATTTTAATCCTAGACAACTTTTGCATTAAAATTATGGATAGTCTAAGACAAATGTCAGTCAAAATGAATGCTTTTTAGCATTCAGTGGATAATGGTTAATTCTTGACTTATACCAGGTTAAAGTGGAAAAGAATCAAACTTGTGTGTGTATGATAGCTAATTATATTTTGTTTGAAAATCTTTTCTGAGCTGTTGTCCTCCTCTCATTTTTCTATTTCTCAGTCTTCCACCTCAGCTTTGGCACTTACTTCCTTATTATTTTACATTGTAAATCGTGGTGTTACAGTACCAGTTTGTTGAAACCAGCTGCTGACTGAGTCATGTAGTGAGACCCCATCTCTGACTGAAACTAATCACATATTTTATCCAAGAAGAGTGAATCTTGAAATTGTTCTTGAAGCTGCGTTTCATTAGAATATAATACAGTGATGCCACTGGGTGGCTCTTTAAGATTTCTTTAGTCATTCTTTGAAGTTTTGAGCATACTAAGAATATACTCACATAGTAAATTGAAGGTCTGCTAGTCCGTGGTTGTTACCTGATTATTAATTTGATATGTCAGACTATAATAGATGCAGAACCAGAATCTCTACCCAAAGTAAGCAGGTTATCTTTGCATTCGTCCTTATTAAATAAAAGACTCAATTTTTCTTGAATATTCTTAAAATAGTAACATTGTATTCCATGGAAACATTGTGTTTCATTTATATTGAGTTTTTTTCACAAAGTTGGCTTCATTTGAATTGTGTAGATAATATAATACTTATTAAGATTCTGCTGAAATGCTTATCTGCTATTTTCCTCCTGTTACAACTTTTTTGTTTTCTACAAAATCATAATTCAGGAACTAAAATTATATGCACAGAATTTAAGTAAATAAATTTCATCTCTTTCTGTTAAAATTTCCATAAGCATAATTTTAACCTTGGAATTGATGGCTGCTTGTGTATTCATTTTCTTTTCTTCTTCTGTTTTTAACTTAACAGGTGCAATGGATGTAGAAGAAAGGAATCGCCAAATGAAAATGAGCAAGTACAAACAGGTAGCAGGATCAGATTCCAGGCTGGAACAAGATTATCATTCTAAGGCAAGGGAGTTTTGTTTTGAAAAGCAACAAAATATGCTAAACTGAAATATTCAACCTCCTATTAGAAAGTAATAGATGAGTGCCAGGTTGTTTCTTCAGTAAAAGTTTCTTGTGTGTCTATAATAAAATTTTGGAAATGTGCAGCAAAACTCTTAACACACAGTGTTCTTGATTATTAAAATTTAAGAAGGATAAAGCAAATGAAAGAAGCAGTGTAATTGTCTATCAGAATGAACAATAGTACCATGATTTTAAAACGTGAAGAGAAGGAAAAAAGATGTTTATTGAGTGATGGAACTCATGAGAGCTATTGAAACTTGTTAGTGGCTTTCACATAGTTGAACTATGTGAGAAAAACGGAAGATGCAGTGTTACTTCGTTTAATAGTGGCTTTTTAGCACTTGGAAAAGTGTTTTATACACCAACAAAAGCTTTCACCCAGTTATGGCAGATTGCCAAGAATCTGAGTATCTACATAGTAGTATAACCTTAAATATACTGTCCAAAATTTCCTGCTATCTGGGACAGGGTAATGTCATATAGAGTGTGTTAATTAAAATAATCAAGATATTTTCAATTTAAATTTCTATTATACAAAAATAATTTAATGTCCTCTAAAAGACTTCATTAATTGAGGTCGCATTTTAAGTGGAAAACACGAGACTTCTGACCTATAAAATCTGGCTGAGGAAGAGATGTCTGGTTTAGACTTTTATTTCCAGGTTGTTTTTCCTTCCTGGGATTGGTAAAGCTTCTGTAAAATTAGACATTTAGTATTTGAATTCAAGTAAAACATCAAATTTATCAATTATCAATTATCAATTATTATATTAATAATTAGTTTTGCAGATAATGTTGACTGATACACTCCATATAATTACTTTCTAGAATATACATTTCAGTGTGGGAAGATAGAAGCGCTTTAGCAAAGTCTGTTTCCAAATGGAAAGCCCTGTTATTGAAAATAGAATTGACAAAACCAAGACCGTGAAAATGGCTTAAGATACTTTAAAACTCTGTAGATGTGCTGCATGGTTATTTGGGTACTTTGCAAATGTAGTTTTAACTGCACGAGGCATAGGAATGTTTATTAACATGTAAGAGGGACTTGATAGTGTCATGTTTAGCTGTTTCTTTTATTTTGACACTTATGGCAAAGTATTTCTTTATTGTCGGCTTTGAAAGGTGTCACCTTTGAGAGATGAACATAATACTGTGAGTGGACCTTATCATAAGTGTTGTGATTGTATGTACCACGAAAATATAACTTTATGTATTGTATGTATAACCAGACTTAATCTGCTGATTTTCCTACTCCCTCAATGTTTAACTGAGATTTGAATCATAAGTAGGACTGGTGCAGATTAAACTGGTTCTCATGTAAAGGAGTTAGATAGAACATGACTGCCTAAGGAAGTATTTACTATCCTTGTTTTTCCATTTCACCTACACCCTATTTTTGGGCCTTACTTGACATCTTTTATCTTTTTAATTAAAATTTTACCTTCAGTATTATTGGAATGTATTAAAGAGGAAAATTTTAAATTGAATTATTTTATGAATATGGTGGTTTATTTATTGCACACATCAAACAATGTCTCCAGAAATAAACAATTAATTTACTCTTCTGCTTAAGTGTAATTTCAGTACTTGAAAATAAGTTATTTACTCTATCAACAAACCTGTGGAACCAGACACTGAATATTCACATATATATAGTAATTCAACATGCCTTCTTAAAATTGTGTAGTTTCAAAGCCGTGTGAGAACCATAACTCTTATAAGTCATATGAGAGTTCTGTCTTCACTTTTTTACTACCACTGCTTCAATTCCCCTTAATGAAATTCTTATATTATCTAGAGATGGAAAACAAGTAAAATTTATCTACTTGGTTTCTACAAAAAATCTTATGGAATCATGAACTGAAACACATATGTCAAATGCTGATTGAACTATTCTGTACAGTATACATTGACTTCAATTTTTTTAAACTTCTCAACTGGCACAAGCAGGCACCCATGAGTGCTATGCCTGAGAAAGATGTCATTAAGTAGGCATTAAGCCACATTCAGGAAAGCCAGCACATAGAATATTCTTTTACCTTTTCTGTTCTATTTCTTTCTTTAAATAGAAGTCAACAGGTCAACAGCATCTTTATGTCCCTCTTGATTGCTTGAAGTTAAGAAAAAAATATCCAATATCCTTCCTTGACGAGAAGGCAAAAGCTATAAAAGTAGAAGTTCTATTAAATATTGAAATTTTAAAAAAGGCATCCTTTATTATATCTCTCTAGCTTTGTTTTACCTCTGGAAGTCAGTACTAGGGGCTTTAGAGGAAGGTACATACCCTTCTGTGGTGCATAGTCATACATTAAGAAGTTTGTGGGAAAATTTTAATTTCAGACCTCAGTGTTATTAGAAGCTGCTGAAATGTGAAACTGATTCTCCCTTATATTTTTTCTTAATAACTGAGGAAGATTGTATTTGTATTATTCTTATACATGCCTCATTATTTTTGGAACAATAATCATTCTGCTTCCATAATATTTTATAGACATTAGTTTAGCAGGATGCAAAAGTCTTATTTCCTGAAATAACTTCCTTCAGAAGCTGCTGAAGTGTGGTTTCAGGACAGACATATGGAAAGCAAGTAATATATTAACTTTCATATAAATATTTACAGCTAAGCAAATGAAAGAAAAATATTGTACACACTAAGGATTAGGTAAATTAATTTCTGGTATTGGAACAACTATTTATTTCTGCTTGTTGGGTACTAGTAAACTTGTACTAAATAGGATATATACTAAAGTCTGAATTGTAGTGCTGGTAGAGGCTGAAATACTGGAAAACCTGAATTATGGAAATACATATGCTCAGGAGCACAAGAGTGTTCCACCAGAGACAAAATTAGCCGTTTACCATACTGTGCCTCAGCAGCACCAGCCCGATTTGTGTAATGTCCCTCAAGAATCTTTCTGTGACTAGTTTATTGTTTTGCATAAGAGCTAAGCTTCCCAGCTCTAAATTGTTAAGCAAGATGTGCTGTGAAGAGAGAAGGTCCAAGATGGGAGCTGAGAGAGCCACATGCTGGACTCACATAGTTCACATTTTGTAGAACTGGCTTTTGGAGTCACTTCTCAAACTACCTCATCAAACTTCTCTGAACCTCTCTGCCTTTCTTCCTGCTTCATACTCCCATCATTTTGGCAAACAAATTGGCAGTGCTATGTTTGGTGAGCAGCATCTTCCCCTGGCCATTCCTACCAGTGCTCAGATTCAGAAATTCCTGCTGACAAATTTAGGATGAAGGGTATGAGAAATCATGTCATTCCTCTCTCCTTGTGCCATGACTAGAACATGCACAGTGGATCAGCTGAGGAGCGTTAAAAGGTTTGTTGCTACTGAGAAAAAAAGAGAGAAGATACTTCTGGTATATAGAACCCTAGAAGTGTTTGCAATCAGTGTGAAATCAGAGTAGAATCAAGAGAGAATTCCATTAACTCAGGCTAATATTAGCCACTACAGAGAAGTCTGATCACTGATGTCAAACTAAAGGGAGCTGGATTCATGTAAGAGTTGCAACAGTGAAAAAATATGGCTTTCTTTAGGAACAAAGGTAAAACAGAGACTGACAACTAGCTGACATGCGTTTAAACCTCTAAATATCTTGAGACTCATTTTATAATTTATTTTATTAGAAAAAAAAATAATGACCTACAAAAAGGCAGAGAAATCCAGTTACATAATATAGCAATTAATAATAGTCAGTAATGTGGTAATTAGTAATAGAGTATGTTAGAGCAACAAGGAATAAAGTTGGGATAAAAGAGATAAAAGAGCAGATAAAAATTGTTTTTTTTTTTCTGAACAAGCTTATTTAGCCAAATGTAAAAAAGAGTACATTAAATACGGAATAATACAGAACTTCAAAGAGGATTTCCTAACTCCACCTTTAATGATTCGTATTCATGATAAGACAAACTTTCTGCATCATCGGATGTATGTAAAGCTGCAGTTCCTGATAATCAATAACCACAATTCAAGTTTCAGATACAAGCATAATTCTCTGTTTCGTGTAGGAGAATAGTACTATAAGGCATATTAATGTGCTACTTTGTGATCCTCTAGCCTACTAACAAGACCAAGACAAATTAAACTGTGGAAAAGGAGAGTCAAGCATTGTCTTTAGCTTTTTGAGTAGTGTAGATGCAGCATACAGACACAGAACAGCTGCAGTTCTTCAGAATGAGACACTTTGATTCAGCAATGAATCAAGTATAACCTTATGGGATTTCTTTGTGAGAGAATGTGAAAAAGGTAAGATCTGGAGGTGGAAGAGGCTGAATTTGAATGCCTCAGAAGCAGATCTTAATTGTAAGGTCTTGTAAAGTGCATGAGTGCTGCCAAGAGCTGCCTTTTCCCTCTGAAACCTACAGTAAGTAGTTGTGCCATGGGTACAGCTCCATGTGGAATCCTTTGACCTGTGCTGTTGATTGAAATATTTCATTTAATGGTGTTTTGGGAATCCCTTTGTCTCCTCCTTAAAAATCAAAGCAGAGAAGTACACAGAGCAGCAAAGAGTGCCAGCAGAAGCACTTGCCACCTTTCTTCTTGAAACCCTTGTGGAGAAGGGTGATAAACATTCAACTAAAGGGATGTTGGGAACTTTGATATTTTGCTGTATATAAACTGTGTTAGATTCATGTGGATTTTATATTGACAACTGGTTTAGAGTTCTCAGAGGATCATGAGATAATCAGTAATAATTTGATAATTTATAATAATTATGAATATACCTCTTTGATCTATTACTGTTTCTTACAACTGATGCTGTTAAGGATGTAATTAGAAATATTCAAAATGCTAAATACAAAATAGAGGCTATTTAGATATCCATGTGCCCTGAAAACAGTTCAAAAATTGTTTTGTATATACTTCTTTTTAACATGCCAGTTTAAATTTTAAAATTTAAAATATCTGGATAAAACTTGGAGAAACAAAATAATTTGAATGGAGCTGTGCTGGAGAATAATTAAGAAAGCAAAGACTAACACAGATAAGATCACACGTAAATATTCAGTGCACTAAATTTCTGTGGAAGGCCCATACAGGTAAGGGCCTAACCAGTAGAGTTTGATAGACTTAAAAATGAGAATAACACTGTGTAGTTCCCTGTATCTTCCCATTGCCCACCTGCACACCAATAAACTCTTATCTTTGGAAAATAAACCCAACACCAATTAGACCAACTAAGGATTTCCCAGGTGAGGAAACATTTTACTTATTGCCTGTTCCATGGCTGTTGTGCTTTCCTATGGACTAATGAGTATTGTACTTTGGGCCAGAAACTTGGTAGCCCAACCAGCTGGTCTGGAAGGACAGGTCCTGTCACTGCCAACAGCCTGTGAGTGCTCAGGCCATCTAATCAACCACTCAATGCATGTGTGATTTGTTAGGAATTTTGCTGGTCAGTGGCAGAGAGTCTCTCTGGCCCATAGTGCTGGTAGCATTTATATTTTCAGTCAAGTATTTCCTTGTATTTTTAATATAATTTTTTGAAAATGAATTACTGAAATGGAGATTCTGGTTCCTATAAGTACAGGATTTAAAGCTCAATTATAAGACTTAAAAATATATTTAGATGAAATAAAGTCAGAATTCTAGAATTGAACTCTATATACATAGTAATATAGAAAATACCTCTTCTTTAATTTCTGTTTTTACCAAACTGTATTTTGCTGCTGTATTAGAATTAATTTAGTGACTTGGAATATAGATGTGGGTTGCTGTGATTTCTAGTATTTTCCTCTTCAGTAAAAGATGTGAAAACTATTAGAAAAAAAATTCTGTTGCTGTAATTTTTCTTTTTCATTAAATTCAGGCACTCTTTTGATTTATTTTGGCTTTAATAATTGTTTAATTTATTTTCGTTAATCTTGAGTATTCATGTCTCTATCCGAAATACAGGGTATTTTTAAATGTACTGTGGTTAACAAAAATACTGCATTCACATATGGTGATTGGGGCAGAAATTTAAACATCTGAAAGGACACTGATGCTGGATGTTTTTAGCTGTCGACAGGTACTTTCTCTTGTCACACATTTTCTTATATTTTGTGTAAGCTTCTGTTGTTAATCATGTTTAAAAAGAAGAAGTTAAATACATTATAGAATGTTATTAAAGAACCTTATAATTTTACAATGAATCTCAAAGAGGAAAAAATGACCCCAAAGTAAAAAAAAAAATCAGTCACTTTTGGCTCTGAATTTTCATTAGTTATAGGAATCTAGTAGGAGAAAAAAGGGGTTTTCAATAGCAGAGAATTGGATTTCCATTAAAAAAGCACAAATTTTAAATGTAACACAGTCTTGTGTTTTATAGCAATGAGTTAAATATTCTTTTGCAAAAAGCAAGTATTTAAAAAAAAATTTAGCAAGTACATATATATCAAATATACAGCAAAATTCATATCAAAAGCCCTCTGTAAAAGCCAGGTTCAATTGAGCATTGTAATCATTCCATTAATAATCACATTTTAAACTCACCTGTGTTATGTTTTGATCAACTTCCACCTAGAGCCATCACTGCAATTTGTCTTAAATCCTTTTATCATTTTTATAATAGAATGTATTTTCCTTTCTGAATGGCTTTGTAAAGACAAGTGATTGCTGAACTGTTAGTCTTTTGGTTCAGAGTGGCTGTCTTTTCATAGTAAACTCAATTATTTCTGTGTACAGTTTTTATCTGAATTCAAGCTGTAAAGTTCCAAGATGCTATTGAACTAAGTGACAATTAGTGTGCAAAATACTGTGACTATGCTTGAATTAATTATTTAGGTTTTTCTGAAACTGATGTTATGCTGCTATTAAGTGAGAAAATCAACAGAAAAAAGAGAAAAAAATTAACTGGGAAATATGTACTAAATATCTGGGTGCCAAGGTGTGACATTCAAAAATAGAGAATATATGAAGTTAATTGAATTACTGCAACAATCAGAGAACTCTAAGAAATGAGAATAATAATCTGTGACAACATGTATCCCACCAATTTATGCTACTTAATTCTGTGCCATGCAAATATGTACAAAAAAGTAATTTTTCACATTTGAAACACAAGTCTAGAGCAGTGGCTCCATGATGGAAGGAGGTTTGCTAGATCAGTTTGCTGGATTACTGGCCTTGAAAAATTGAGGAAAGTGTGGCACACACTTAGAAAGGACAGATCTGAAATCTCAGTGCAGGGCTTGTACAGAGGGTGTTTTAATGTGTAGGATTCAAAATGAACCATACAATCATAAATGGCCTGAGTTGGAAGGGACTTTAAGATCATCTGCTTCCTATCCCCCTGCTATGGGCCTGGATGCCTTCCACTAGACCAGGCTACTCAAAGCTCCATCCAGCCTTGTCTTCATCACTTCCACAGATGGGGCATCCACAATTTCTCTGGACAATCTGTTCTAGTGCCTCACCACCCTCACAGTAAAGAACTTCTTCCTAATTCTTATCCACTCTTTCAGTTTAAAGCGATTACCCCTCATTCTATCTCTACAGGCTCTTGTAGAAAAATCCTTTTCTGGCTTTTTTTACTGAAGACTTCTCTAAAGTCTCCCTGGAGCCTTCTCTTCTCCAAGCTGAAGAAGAAGGACCTTTGTCTGCTTCACAGAGGGTGGCTCAAAAGGGACAGAGCACTGTCAGATTTGGGGGCAGGAATTCTGGCTGCCCCCTCACCTCACACCCCTCCTGCCCTGCCCAGCTCCAGAAGATGGTCCTGGGACAGCCCCTGGACAGCTGCTCCCTGTGGTTTAGCTGAGCATACCTTAGAGGGATGATTTGCCCAGAGTTTAGTATTATCATTTGTAACTCTGGCTATAGTAATGTTTTAGTGATATGGGTATTTTCTTCACATCTGGGAGTGCTCCTCTTTATTAAATAGGTTGATTTTCTTTGATAGCAACCCCAAAAATATCAGTGAAAAGTTAACCAGTTTATCAACTTTTTTCCAAGCAATAAGTCTGTGGTTTTAAGGATTTTTTTGCCTGCTGTTACACAGGATAGAATGCTATGTGTGTCTATCAGATTTCTCTGTGGATTTTTGATTCTTATTTTATTAAGTACCTTAACTACCTAAACTCTTACAGTTATTTTTCATGAATATAACTGTGGCTTCAAGCATCTGTACTGCAAGTAGTTCATATGAAGGATTTAGGGAGATGTAGCACACAGCCATTATTCTGAGAAAGGTGGTTCTGCACAATGGAGCTAATCAAAGTAGGGTCAGGACCTTGGAGTCTCAGCATAGGGAGGTTTTTGTAAAGCCTCAATGCCTTCAGCAACACTCATAGTGAGAATGTTACTAAGACGTGAAATTACCTCTGTGTCCTTTCTAACTTGCGGTATTTTTTACAGTTGTTTCTGAGAACTAAAGGCTTTGCTTACAATAACTAGCATTGTTTAGTGCTAGGAAACAGAATATTTTCTTTAGTAATTTATCAGGAGGAGTATTATCCTCCTGCTGATGGAAATCATTGTTTTACCAGAGATTTCACTGACAGTCTGGAGTCAGTGAATAATAGCAGTAAATAACACCATTTTGTCTGAGGTTCTGCTTGTTCTATGACAGTAAAATTAATCTGGTATATATTTTTTCTTCAAACTGTTTAAAATCCTTGAAGGATGTTATATTTGTTGCATCATATAGGGCATCTGAGATACATCAATTTCAGAGAACCCAAATGCATAATTCTGTTTCTGCTCTCTCTTGAGTGACATATGCCATCATGTAAAAAACAATTCTGGTGATTTGCATAGTTCTGCAGTTTAATCCAAAACTAATAGCTAATTAATTATATCTGAACTTTTATTAACATATGATTTTCTATTAAAAAAAATTCAAAACACTGTGACTTAGTGTTCTGTAAGTAAAGGACAATAACTTAAATTCACTTCTGGGCAACAGGCTGACTCTCAGTTTCAAGAATTGTAAAGAAGCAGATTGGATAATATTTAAGAGGCAGATTAAAATTTTTCCTTTCCTTCATCTTCACTAGTTTCTAGTCACATAAATTTGGGAAATATTATGCTAATGCTATGCTGAGGAAACATTTGTAAAATGAAAATAACTTCAAGATCTGAAGTTATTCTAAGAATACAGAGACATTAATGATCTTCAAAAATGTTTGCAGAAGTTTTGATCTCAGAATAGTTCAAATCTAAGTACCTGTCTTGAAAAATGAACTAAATTCCTCATGCGGTTTCAATTGATAGTTTTTAATAGTTTCTTTTCTGCAAATGTTACATATTATTCCTCTACTGTTTAAGTGGTTTCTGTGGTGAAGATGAAATTGTAAATAATATTAATAGCTGTTGCATGTTTTCAGTAAAGTGAACTCAGATTAACCTTACAAGCAAGCAAAGGTAAATCATAGTATTTAAAATGAGATATGGGAGACATAAGTAGTTAATGTTTTCTAATTGCTCCCTCAAGGACAATGACTGAGAGAAAAGGAGAGTGCAGGTTTTCAGATCTGTAGGAGCAGTGTGCTTTCTCAGGATCTCCCTGCAGCCTTTTTTTCACTAGTTGCAATAAAACAAGAGTAAAGCTGCTGAGGCAATATGTTTTAGAGAAAATAATGTTTTCTAAGCAGTTTACCTTGTTTATGGATTGATAAGGAAATGGTGGTATCTATATCTTGCAGATTTGTTTCTCCTTTAGCTTGACATGAATCAGCAGAAAATTTTCAGGAAAGTTATCAGCTGAGCTTATATTTTCTTACTGTGCAGGGATTTTCCAAGCTGTATCCTAATAATCAGTGAAAACAAAAGATTAAGAAAAAAGATTATGTGACATCCCCTCAAATTGTGCTTAAATTTGCAGGCTATTCTCTGATATCTATGGATTTAAGGACTTGGAAAGTGGAATCATAGATGTATAAAGACATATTTATATCCTGTTCTTGAACAATTGTGGCCTTAGGGACTTCTGCTTACAGGAATAAGCGCTCACCAGATGGCCTTGTGTCAATTCAGCTATTCTCTTCAGCATGAATTCTTTTGAAGGTGCTGTGTCTCAGGACAAATTTGGTGAAAGGCATATTAAATGTTACATAGTGAAGGTGGGATTGAGGGGAAAGTTTGTATTTCTGTTCTTAAGCCATCAAGGATGCTGAAATATTTTACAGGCTTTTGGGTTGAAATAAGGTGTAATGAAACAGAAGTTCTGTGATACAAAAAGATGGTTGCCTTGCCACATTTTATTTTATTTGTATTTGTTTACTTGAGACCAAAGGACTGAAAACAAATTATGGAAATGAAGTTTAAAATCCAGGTTAATGTATTAAAAATTCATAAATTGAATATTATTTGATTTCCTAGCTTGCATTTGCAAAGTAACATCCCAAAGAAGCCCAAATTAGGTAGAACAATTATAGACAAAAGAGGGGTTTTTTAAGAAACAAAAATTCTGCCTTGTTACTTTCTTTAAAAAATAAGCTGTTGACTGGATGCCAGGACTATATGAAGTGCAAAAGATTTTGAGTGCAGTGGTGGCAGAAATGGCATGTGAAACGCTTGAGGAATGGAAACATACAGGAACCATGCTTTGATTCAATTTATCCGATGTGAGTAGGATGTACTAGTTTTAGAAGACCAATAAGAAGGAGAAAATCAAACTAGACCCATTGAGCAAGCATAGGCTCACCAGCCTGTCCTACAAACATGCTGAAATTCACCAGGAGATAAAGTACTGGAGATACTGTTAAATTTAATTCACAGTAAATTGGGAAGTCCCTGGATACATGTGTTTTGCAACTGCCCTGAATTGAACAGCCCAGACTTTTACAGTGAACTCTGTCCATGATGATGCATATTCAGGAGTCTTAACATGGTGCTATGGATTGCTAAAGGATTGCTGGTGTCTATTTTAAATAAATTTTCTTCCTTCTGTGTAAGACAGAATAGTTAATGTGTGGCAGTCCAAAAGATCCTGGGGAGTGTGAGAAGATGCACATTAGAGTTTATTACCTGCCATCACATAGCCAGGCTGTGGACCTGTTTCTCTAAAGTGAAACTTGGTGACTGACTTTGCCCTGTTTTAAAGAACATTTAAAATTCTGGTAGAGATCTGCAATATGAAAGAGAAATTGGATAGTAAATGTTTCAAAGGAATCATTGGAAGAGCTTTGTTTTATTTTCTATTTTGTATATTTTCCCGAATTCCTTTCACATTGGAAAAGGGGGACTGATTGTTGGATATCCTTCTAACCTTAATTATGATTGCAGTGTTCTTTTTTTGAACCTCTTATTTATTCGCCTTCATATTATGTAGAGTCACATTTCTTCAAGATATTGGCTTTTGTTCAAAAACTGTTGGGAATATTCTGGTTAGAGAAATACATTCTGTAGTTCACTTATAACTTGATACAAGGCATCAGCTCTTGTAACAGGATGAAGTTTATCCAAAGGACACACAAGATTTTCTATTCCTTCCAGTTTACATAGTCAATTATAGCTGTTTCACCCTAGCCATGTGCTCAATTGCCTCAATTAATCTGTCAATCAACTTTATTATTCCAATTGTCAAAAGTCCTCCTAAACATCTCAGTTATCTTGATAAATAATAGAAAGCAGTTACCTTCACTTTTAAAGATGATGTCTGGTTATCTAGTAGATGAGGCATACCACCAAAGAGATCCATGGTGTAGCTGTGGTGTCACGTCCCAGAGTCCTGTTTCAATTATGTCTATGATTTGATGTAGAAGCTCTCTCTATGTGTAATGATTTTAAGGTAGCTTTTGATGAGATATTAGGAGACACTTGCTTGGCCATCATAAACCCTATATTTTCACTCCAACATGTAACACATCTTAGATTGCCTTTTAAGAATTTTATGTGGTGATGCTTATAATTATTCCTCTCTTGATTTATTTGTCTTTTACTTTATCTTAAACAACAGTTTTTCACCCACTGTGTTTTTCGAAGAAGAGAGGGAATTTTAAACAATGTATTTGTGTCTTTGAACAGTCTGGAATAATATGGTAACTTTATATATTCCAGCAGAAAGTTTGCAGTTCTCCCTCCTTTCAAAACTTTTTAAATTTGGTCTTGACTTAAAGTAAGATTAAATAATAACATATAGTTCCCTAGACTAGATGAAAGTATCTTTGTGAATTAATTCTGCATCAGTGACAGCTTGATTTCAGAACAGATATTAGTGCAGTTGAAATTAGAGGTTGTCTTGATATTCCAAAAGTCATATTGTAAGAAAAAAACCCTCAGAGAAAAAGCTACTTGGTGTTTGAAAATTACTCCAGGAACTTATTTTTTTGTAGGAAGACAAACTTGTTGACAAGCTAATTTTCAAATTCACTTAAAAAGACAAATACTTAAGAGCTGCCTTACTGCTTCCTGCTTTACCAAATATTTACAAGGTCTGTAAGTTCTCTTCAAGTAATGCCAGGATATTTTCTAGTGCTTTCCTGTATTTATATAATATTGTGCACTTTGAAAATTCTTTAAAAAATTACACCATATGCCAACATATGTGAAGCCAATGATTTTTTTGTCATTTGATTTGGCTTGCCTCTGGACTGCTTCCCTTTAGATTTCCAGTTGTCCCTGAGTGCTGATACATTGGTGACTTCTGTATTACTTCTGCCCTTGCAGTTTCAACTTCAACTCCTGGATCACCCTGACCCATAGGATGACAGAGTAATTTGGGTTGGAGAGGACCTCAAGAGCTGTAGTCTAACCCTTAGCAGGAGTCCAAAGCAAGATCAGCGTGACATTAATACAGGTTCCTCAGGGCTTTAGCTGGTCAGGTCCTGAAGACATTCAGGGATGAACGCTGCACAACTTCTCTGGGTAGCTTGATCCATTACTTCACTGTACCTATCATAAAAATGCATTGTGCATTACTTCACTGTACTGATGGTAAAAACTTATACCAGTCAGAGCTGCTGTGAATTGCTTGGCTCTGACTTTTTGATGTTCTCCTCTGTATGATCTGGTAAACTGCTGTTAAGTACTCCCATAGCCATCACTGCTTCAGTGAGAACAAGCCCAGCTGCCCCAGCCAACTTGCTGGCCTTCCAATAAACTTAATCTAGTTTATCGATGTCAGTGTTTCACTTTGGGTCTCAAGACTGCTTACAATATTATAGATGCAGGCTAATGACTGCTGAATAGAGGAGAGTAATCTCTCCTCTTGTTATACTTGTGCTCAGGTAAGTACAGCCAAGGCTGCCCTTCTTTCCTGCTAAGGCCCACTGCTGACTCGATCTTTTTCATTGTTGTTTTCCTTCCTTAATTTAGCAGTAGGATGCTATTTGCAGCATTACTTAGTTCCATAGTGAAATCAGGTTTTAGAAACTCCTTTATAAGACTGCATATGTGAGTATTGGTTAGTGAAATCGATGACACCACACTAAAAAGGGAAGAATGTGAAAACTTTTGAAGAAAGTTTTTTTCACATGTTCAATAGAAACATGAATGTTCCTTTTTATTGATGTTTTAATTGGTGGTCTAAATTTATTCGAAATTCAGATGGTTTAGAAGGTGGGTTTGCAAAGCAGGTTACAGTCAGTTCTTTTTATTGAAGGTAGAAGTGGATTGGAATGTTTTGAATACTGAGGAAAAAAAATTATTGCATAAGGAATGGGAGTGATGGATGAATGTATAGAGAACCACTGTTTATCCAGCTAGATTTACTGGTCCAGGCACTGTAGTACTTAGGAGAAACAACACCATGGCTCTCTCCTTTATGTTACTGCAAGGCAAGAATGCCAGTAGAGGTGCACGGGGCCAGGCTCAGGAGATCAAAGGGTGCTGAATACAAAGCAAGAACTGGCTGAAGGGAGAATAATTGGAACAATGCCAATGTGACTCATCAGAAGGAAACTAATAGGGTTAAAAAAGTAGGAGCCAAGCATTAGAAATAAAAAGGAGGAAGATAGGATAAGATCCAAGACTACAAAGCCAAAGACAGGATCAGCAGCCAAGAATGAGTCTAAGATAGACTGACTGCAGCTCCATATTGAGAAGCCCAAGGCAACTGTGGATCTCATTATATACCTAACATCTAATATAAGCAGTGCAAGAATTAATCTCCTGAGGGAAAGCTGTGTGCCATGTGATAGCTAAGGCAGAACTGGCAAAGGCAGACCTGGCTGGCTGTACCTCAATTGTCTTGATGAATCTTGACAAGAATGAGAAATGTAAGCATAGATTACTGAGCTGGCTATGTATAAATTACATGAAAGGGCAGATTAATCATAGCCTTCATCTTGAGTTTGTGTGTCTGCAACCTAAAGATAAATATATATTGTATGTACTCATTTGTATGTGGTATTTTGTAAAAATGTTTGAAATTTTTACTTTATATAAATCTAATGTTATTGTTGTAATTATTAATAAGTATTTGGCTTTATATTTAATGGCAGACTTCATTAGACAGCCATTAACAAAAGTTTTATAAAGAATCATCAATCTAGTAACATTTATTCAAATGATGTGTGATAATAACTGAAATTTACAATGCCTTTAAAGGTTGTGAATTCACACCGAGAGGTATAGAACATTTCAAATTGCTGTGCTCTGGCTGCTTGAGAGCTTTTGTTAGTGAGTCAAAGAACTATTGAAATAGTCCAGAATGGTTCTTTAATCTTCTGGTAGTAGCACAATAGACAATTGTCTGAAACATCTTCCAACATTTCGATCACTAAAGACATTGACCAGATTTGTATGTTCCTATGTAAATGCTAGCCAATAAACGTAATTAGTAGACTATAAAAAAGAAAAGATAATAAAATAGAAAGACATTTAGAAATCACTGACATTGTCAATTGCCTGGACAACTCCATGACTGTGTAGTCCAAGATGGAAGACTGTTAACAATAGAGTAAAGCAACATGAAGCACTTTAAAACACCGTTTGAACTAGAATTTTCAAACCAATTTCTTTGCAGAAATAAGAGCATCAGTGTTAGATGAGTTGCAGCTCTATGTGTCCTGTCAGCCATTTACTGGAAGTTCACGAAGAGGTCAAAATATTTGCAGAGGTTGTTGTATTAGGAAGCAGAGTAGGTATTTGTTTTTAGCTTTAATAATTATGAATTTGTCACTAAAGGACAGTAATCTCTTGAAGTTGAAGGCATAGGCACTAGTGCCTAACTGTCCTTTTGTTAGGCTCTCCAGCTGATTATTCTACTAAAACAGATAAAAATGCATTTAGAAACTTTGGAATACTTGTTTGATAGAAGCTGTAATAATGAAATTATTTCTCATTCTTCAACACTGCAAAATAGGACAAAACCATCTTACTATTAAAATTACAAACGCAACTTTTAATCAATCTGTCTGCTTTCAGCAGGCTTTCCCATTTTTGAAACAGCTTGAAGAGGTTGGGTTGACTGCTTAATGGGTCATAAAGTCCAGAATTTTTCCTTTATTATATGAGTCTTTATTGGGGTGGAAATGAAAATTTAGCCATATTCCAACAAAAGAGGCTTGTATTTCCAGCCTGAGGAAAGTCGGGTGATAATTTTCCTACTGTCATGGCTGGTATTTAAAAAAGAAAAAAAAAGAATCTGAAAGAATCATTTTTGTTAATCTTTGTAGTGTGCAGGTACATTTCACCACACCCTGGACCACCTAATTGTTCAACCCAGGGGAGATGTGATGCTCATTACTGTCATTACTCATGTTTTCTGCTGAGGGATACTGGAGCACACAGGATAGTTGCTGGAAGCAATGGTTGAAATCGGTGGCCATGCTGATCCAACCAGGGGGGCTGCAGTTCCCTGTCAATGTGCAGTCAGATGGTGCAAATCCTACAGCACAGGACATAGGGACAGCACTGGAGAAGGATGGGAAATGGTATCTGTTTTTCAGATACAATGGGGGGATAGCACTTGATTTTTCAGTCCAGTAGTTGATCTTGTCATACAGTGGGTGACATTTAGAAAAAATGAAAGTGAAATTTGAAGGAAGAAAGGAAGAAAGTATGTGGAATACATGAAGATGTGATGCCTTGGCGCAACTTTAACAGCACAAAACCTGAAAAAATAGCTGCATTTTACAGTTGGAGTATATGACATGGAAGAACTGAATACTTTTGAAAAAAATCAATATTTGCACAATGGAAGTGCAGTTTTACTCTTGAGACAGTCAGCAAACGAGCAGTTCAAAAGCTGCCTTGTATGGAACCGCGATTTAAGAAACAAATGCAAAACTAAAGTGCCATCATGGTTTCTGTCAGACAAGCAACATGGCTCCTTTGGTCTTCTGTGCTGCCATTATGGAAGCATTAACGTGCAATACACTACTGTAATCTGTTTCCTGAAGAAAATTAAGTCAGATACGAGGTTAAAAGTACACCTCATCAGCAGGATAAAGGATAATTAGGAGCAGTTAATGAGTGAATATGAGGTATCTGAACTTTGTCCAGCAAGAAAGACAATTTAATTTCATTTACTAAATATTTCCTTGGTAGGCAGCTAGCAGATGCTGAGACTGTAACTTATACAAGATATAAACAAAACCTTTTAAAAATACTGTATATTAAGACATTCAGATTTAATGAAAGGATCATTAATTTTCCCAGTTTTAATCTTAAAACATCCTGAAGCTGTAATAATCAAATAATATTTCAGTGACATCTGTCCCAGCAAAAAGCATTTGATGGGAAATACCTTTATGTACAACTGAGAAAAAAGAGACAAGGTAATGATTTGATGATCTTTTTCACATTATATTTCCAAAATTATTTACTTTACATTGTTTTTCTTGCCAAAACAATTCTCAGTCTTCACTATATATCACTAGATTATTACTACTGCATTGGCTAAAAATAAAAAAATACCAAACCAACACAATAAGGTGTTTTTTATTTATGGAAATGTCCAATTTGTTATATACAGCACATTGTTATGCAGTAGTTTAAAAACTGACATTCTCTAGGTGTGGAAATGAAACAGCAAACTAAAACCACGTTTTTGACACTTTGTGTACCGCAGAATGACTCTAGAATAACTTTTTGTAATGCTGATTCTGTTTGCCACTTCTTGTTTGATTCGGAAAGGTTCATTTTGCTGAGCAAACTCAGTGTAGGATCTGCTGGCTGAGGTCTGTTATTCTATGAGTCACCACACCTAATTATCTATTATCTAATATATTATCTACCCTCTAATTCAATATGATTAACAATTCCATCAATGATATACATGTGATGCTATGGTCCATCTTTCTTCCTCAAAGCAGAGCCACATCAGCTCTGCCACACTGGGGGTGTGCCCGGCCCGAGGCCAGTGCCGCGGGCAGCAGGACCCCTGTTCCCACAGGCATTCATGTCTTGGCTGTCCCTTAGCTTGGTGGGAGCCAGTGGCAGTGTGGCCATGGCAACACAGAGTTTGGCACAGCAGTGACACCTGCCTGGTGGCTCAGATGGTGCTGAAGGCCTGAGGGTTTTTCTGCATTGCCTTTTCCATAGTGTGTGATGGTAACCTGGTACACCAGGCTGTACTTTCCAGTCTTGCTAGCTTTAGGATAAATCACCAGAAATCACATTCATAACTTTGTCTTAAATGAAGCGTTGTCCTAGGGAAGGTTAGGTGGGGGGATAGGACTCAATATATACACATTTCTCAAGACATAATTATTTTTTATTTCTCTAAAGGGCTAAGTAGTTGCTCTTTTAACAGGAGTTGCTGAAAAGGACACTCCTTTTATCCTGATTATCAGGACAGTTGTTTAAGCATTGCTTTTACATTCCCAATTGAATATATAAGTAATAATATGCACTGTCTTCTTTATCAAGCAAAAACATTAATGGCATCAATAGAACCAGAATAGAATAGTCAGTAAATATTAAAACTTTTGAACATTATAGTCACAGAGGTACTCTGAGTTTTTGGGTAGCTAAGTTCACTTTCGCGTTTAAAGGCTGGGAGGGACTTGAGTGGTTGTTGATGGACACAAGTATGGTGAATTAGTACAGATCAGGAAGAATGATAAAGGTTGGTGTAGAATGTGCAACCATTTTTTTAAGTATGGAGTTATGGAGATTGGTGTAGAATGTACAACATTTTTGTAAATGTGGAGTTATGGCAAAGATTGGTCACTCTCTGCAGCAGATGTATGGTCTAACTTACATAAGCATTTTTTCTTGTTCATTTCCTTGTCTTAAAATGAGCAAAATAACTTACTATTTCTAAGTGTAAAAATAATTACTGAGGAAAGGTACTGAAATGCTATTTTGAAATCCTATTTAGATATATCTGAAATCCTATTTAGATACTGCACAGTCTTTCGGAATATTTCCCAGTGTAGCATTCCTTGTAAGAGAACAGAAACAAATGATCTGAAATGAAAGACAGTTCTTCTAAAACTATAAAACAGGGACAAATTTAATGGCTAAACCTGGACACCCTTCTCTTCTGCGGTACTACACAGGTTTGCCATTTTACATTATCAATTATTTTCTCCAGGTGGCTGAGTACAATGTTGCTATCCCCAAGAGTTCATCAAGCCACCGATGTGTTAGGTAGATTATTTTTTCCCATTGTTTTCTTTCAGTCCCATCTGTGCTGCTCTTCGTATCTTTCTGTACTGTCTTATTTCCAAACAATCACCTGGTGATCATTGACAATTCATCTTGAAGTACTGTTTTAGTGAAAAGATTACCAGTAGCAGCCCATCAGGTTTCTATATACACAGAAATGCCTGTATATGAAAAGAAGGAAAAATATCTTTCTGCTATTTATTGTATTTGCATATAGCGCCATGCAGAGTGGCACAGATTTAACATTAATTTAGTGCTAATGTGTGACAAAAATAACTCACCATCATATTTTGTTCAGATCTAACCTGAATACTGCTGCATAACCCTATGTTGCATGGGCTTACTGCTGATCACCTGCCAGGTCCATGTTTGATATTACTGTTAACAAGCTCAAATACCTTTGTAATCTTTTGGTTTCTGAGGTACATGTACATTTTCCCTACAAATTACCTCTAGTCCAGTCCCATCCTTTCAGACTTCCCAGCCCAGCAGTTCAGCAAGATGTGGGTTTGTTTGCACAGCTGCAACATCGCTTTGTCTTTTGATTTGATAATCTTATTTATCTGTTTACTTGGGGGAAGAAAATTAACATTTGTCAGTTAGAAGTTCTTGTAAACAGGCTAGGCCCCAAAAGAGACATGTGCTTTATAGATAGCATGCAGTACATTCTGTCTCCTGTTTCATCTTTCATGAGCTCAGTAATCATAGGCAAGTCACTAATCTCTCTGCTTTTCTTTCTGCACTGGTGAAACAGTTGTGGTAAGAATATTCTGTGAGGCTTTAGATGTCTTTTCTAAGCTTTGTGAAACTTTTGGACATGCTGGAAATTTTGTACAAGTTGAAACTGAGGAGCTAACTTGACTGGGATAGCAAAACAGAGTAAAATTAATAGAACACAAAACATAACTTCTATTCTGTATCAGGGAAGAACTTCATTTTAAAAGTTCAGGCAGTGTGGTGACAAAGGCAGTTCAGATAGCAGGAGGGACCAGGTCCATAGCTGATCTGTGGTAGCATGTCACAACAACACCATGTCTTTGTCCCTTTCCTCCTGCAGTATCGGTCAGGGCGGGATCCTCATCGGGGCTCAGACAATGTTTCCAACAAGTCTTCGGACAGCGATGTCAGCGACGTCTCGGCTGTGTCCCGCACCAGCAGCGCCTCCCGCTTCAGCAGCACGAGCTACATGTCTGTCCAGTCTGAGCGGCCCAGGGGAAACAAGAAAATAAGGTGAGCATGATGAGCTATAGTGTCAGCTATAGCTGTGTAATTTTAGTAATGGAACACTTACTGATATTTGTATTTGACATTAGCATTTTGCCTAGAATGACATTTGCAGGGATTTTGCAAAATACTGCTTTAAATGTCTTTTTTCTCTAATGCTTTTTGAAGTCTTCATGGAATTTGTTTTTAGCCAAGTTTTGTTGTCTTGGATTATCTAACATACACTGAAATAAAAAACATATCCTGTCAGCAAGCATTAGACACACTTTCTGAAAACCATTTTGTAAAATATGCTTAATATGGCT
Source organism: Illadopsis cleaveri (assembly GCA_013399915.1). Classification (NCBI taxonomy): domain Eukaryota; kingdom Metazoa; phylum Chordata; class Aves; order Passeriformes; family Timaliidae; genus Illadopsis; species Illadopsis cleaveri. The sequence goes on from VXBB01005920.1 coordinate 1,933,143, forward strand.
GAAAAGACAGTTTAACTTGAAAATTTGTGCCAGCAGAGGCATCTTATTTTTCTTTTATAGACGTATTATTTAATACTTACACAGACCAATTCAATTTATTTAATACTTTCACTAGTCCGATTTAACTATAGGTGTACAATCATTGAGCTGTTCCTCAACAAGATGTACATTTTATATCTATGACCAAAACACAGTACTTTCTTGGCCTGCACCCTGTGTGCACTCAGAGGAACTTCGGCTTTCATTTGGTGCGCAAATGAAAGATAATTTTTCTAGAAGGTGTAACCCACCTCCATGACCTATAGAAATTCTCAGAAAGTTGTCCTCTTAAAAGAAAGCATTTGCAAAAGTTAAGCATCTGCTCATGTGAGCATTGTTAGGACCACATTGTTTCTGTCATATATTTCTTTCTAAATGTGAGGTATTGCCATGCAAATTTTATTTGGATAGAGACTTATTAAGAACATGTTCCAAGGCTCTCTAGTGCAGGCTGGACTCCTAGCCAGCATGACTTATGTCTGCTTCTATCCTTTAGTTTTTATTTCATTTCTTTTGCATTTCCTTTCTTCATGCATGCTCTTCTCCATGGCCTTAACTTTAATTTATTCTTTTCTTTTTTTTCTTTTTGCATGCCTTTTTCAATTTTTGTTGACTTCAGAAGGACAAAGGATGTAGAGGGGAAAAAAGAGGGAGGGCTGGAAGGGGATGAACAAGATGAAGTATTTCCTGAGGAGGAAGAAAAAGAGGAGGAGGAGGAAAAAGCAAAAGAGCAAGAAATTAATGAAAAAGGGGAAGGGCAAGAGGTGACAGAGAACTGTGATAAGGAGGAGATCAAAGAATCAGGGCATGATGAAAAAGTTCAAGAAGACCAAGCTGAGGAAGGGAAAGAGGATGACAGGTAAAATATATTTCTGTTTATATAGATCTACTCTTTCTGCTGTACCAGTACCCTACTCGTCTTCCCTTTTGCTTGCTTATTGCCTATGCTCTCTATAGCTCTTTGTTGTTTGTTTTTGCTTTCAGTCATCATGCTTTCATATTTAATCAAGTTTCATTCTCAGCTTCAATGAACTTGTTCTGCATACCAAATGAGGCAGCACACCAACTTGACTCATTAATATGCATACAACTGCAGCATATTATTTTTTAAATTAGTTTAGACTAAAGTTTGGGTTTGACTGTAATAAACAGTAGAAATTGTAAGTTTCTTTATTATATTTCCTACTACAATTAGTATTTAATGGAAAGATGTTTTGTTGAGTAAAAACTCAGCAATATCAAAATTATCTTTACTTTTATTTATGGCCATACTAAAGAAGAAAATTTGGAATTTTTTTCAGTCCTCTGTGGTGCATACGGATTGACAGTCAATGTGGATAAAGCAGAGCCTTCCTTTTTCTTTTTTTTGTTCCATGTGAATAACTTTCAAGGATTGCTGTATTGTGGAAGGGTCATGGACTTTAGCTGCTGTGTTGAATCCAGAAACTTTGGAGCAACACTGGCTCTGGTTCTATCAGATAATATTCTAGAATTATACATTTTGCCGCAAATCCTTAAAACAATGTAAATGTCTGACACTTTGTATTGCAAAATCCATGTATGTCACATTGAGAGAAATACAACATTCCTTCTTTCTTCATTAGAAAAAATGAGTTTCAGATTTGGTGAATATTCTTGCACGATTCTCAGTCACACAAGAATGGCAGAAAATCTCAAAAAAAAAATTTCTTTTACCCTGACAATTCTGCAGTACCTCTAAATAACTTATGCTTGTAAAATTATGCTCATATACATTAGGGTAAGCACAGAGCAATCTGTGGAAATCCATTTTCTTTCCGTGCTACAAACTTGTACATGTACAGGCTTGTTTCTGCTCACGTACATACCATACTCAAAACAAAGGGGATACAGACAGAGAATCAAAATCCCTAGTGCATAGTCTTGGGTGATATGAACTAACATAGCCATACTACTGCCTTTATATATTGTGCCATCATTCGTTCACTTATGTTCATGCATTTTAGATTTTAGCAAAAACAGTTGTTTAGAACCAGTCTTTAAGAGTGGCTTGGCATATGTGTTCCAGGGACTGCTGTATGGTAGTGTGTCAAAGGAATAAAGACCTTTTTCTCCTCCATTTCCCACTAATTTCCCAGTCTAATGGATCTGCAAGTCCTGCCTTTGAAATTTCTAGATTTCACTCAAGCTGGTCTTTGGCCAATATGCTGTCCCCTATAGCAAGCAAAGTCCTTTTTGAGAAACAGCTCCTTGTTTTCTGTGCTAGCTTGTTCTGGTTGCTGTCTGCTCTCTGCCTTCAGGAAGAAGTGACACACGTCAGCAGTCTCTACTCTATAAAGAAACAAGATGTTATTATCAAGTGACCATTGTGTAATGACTTTTGTTTGTGTTAGATTTTGGCTCCCTTCATGGAAATGAGTCTCTCATTTGCCCACTTTGCACATATTGACCACTTTTAGTATGTGAATAAACAGAAATGTTTATATTCGCCTTCCTTCCTCATGGTAGAGTCACTGCTCATTTTTCAGTATTGTCCGGACATTTTTCTCGGGTAAGAACCAAACAGAAAAGCCAGATTGATTCCTGGATAGGGGCAGCTATAGGTATGTGTACACATTTTTATACACACGTAGTTATGTCTCATTGATATATTGAAATATTATGACTTGTGTATTCGGTGGACAAGCCCGAAGGCAGGATCAATTGGCAGTATTTTTGAAAATTCAGTGCCTTCTGCTAATTTTTCTGTCAATTTTTAAAATAACACACACTTGGCAATTTATAAGATGAGGTAATGACTTCAGCTTCCAAAAGAGGATGTTTTCAGACACACCACAAATATTAAAAGTAACCAAACATATCAGTGAAACATATCAATAGGTATTTGAGAGATCCAGCAGAACAAAGGCGGACAATTCTTCCTTGATAGAATAGTAGTAAGTTATCATGTAGTTCTTCAGCTCTTGGGCATCAAGGAAAGCTCTATTGCAGATGGGAATTTTCAAGATATATTTTTACTTCAGAGGTGCATCTATAGTTGGACAGCAGTCACCTTTCCTCTGGGCACTCTGGAATGCAGGGTCTGCTCTCAATCTCTCCATCATCAAAAATTACCTTGTTAAGGATACCACATACCTCTTGATGTTACTGTGTTTTTATACTTTATGGGTAATGGTAATAGTCCCACTAAGGTCTTCAATCTGCTGAGGTCATGGGTGGGTTGAAATGACTGTAAACACAGACATCCAGCACTAATTCATCTCATGCCTATTTCAAAGAGTACCTTGGCACAATAAAAGGCATTAGCTTTTGGAGGACTGGAGTACATTAAATCAATTCATCTTTTTTTGGCAGAAATAGTTGCAGCATCAGATTTTGCCTTAATTAAACCTTGTAAAACTAAACTTTGCCATCTGCTTGACCTGTAGGGAAATCATAATTATGTTCTTTCTCTGCAGTACATGTTAGCAAACAAAGGGTGGCTCCAGCTTTGCTGTTGAGTACTTACTGTGTAGAGTTCACTGACTTTTTTTCTTACTCCATCTCCTTGATAACCTCAGGGCTAAAAATAAAGACATCTTAGATAAAACCTTTGATCATTAATATTTTATTGAAGGTAATCTGTTTAAGACTGCTCTAAATTTTATCCATTCCTAATATTTTTCTAAATATCAATCCTAAGCATTGATTCTGATAGTCACAATAGTTTTGTTTTACCATATGAATACACAAAAAATGTAGTCACAGAGCAGGATCTCACTGTTAAAATACAGTAGAAAAATGCAACTTCTGTTCCAAGCACACAGACTCTAAATCATGAAATAACATATGAGTCCAGAGAGAGAAGCACAGAAGAACTATGAGATGTTCCACATGACAGAGATAGGTACAACACAGTGTTGGAGACATCTTGACAACAGAGAATGAATGCTAAGAAGAGATTTGAGGAAAGAAAATAAGATATCTTTGTGAATGTTTCTGGAGACCTGTTTTCAAGCATTCAAGATAATGAGGACAAAACATGAGGCGCTTGCTAAAAATATATCAGGTGCATGAGGGGCAAGTTTGATGATCAGGAGTTGACCTTTCAGTCTTGAATGAGAGACTAAATATAATAAGGAACAAGGGCTAAGATACTGGGAAATAAGGATGAATTATGTACAACTGTGTAAAGGAGAGTGTAACCTTTTACTGATGTGTGGAGGAAGATGAAACAGCCACATAGAAAGGCTATGAAACGTGTCTTTTCTCTGGTATCCTGGAAGGGATAAAAAATTGTGAGGGCTGGAGAAAAGCATTGCAGTATCTGTCATTTGAAATGGTTAGAGAGTGGACAAAGCAATTATCTGCGTGGGTGGAGAGAAAGAGCAGAAATGGGAAACAAAAAGCATGTACAAGTCACAAAGTTTTGTTATGTATTTGGAAGGAATCAGTGATATCCCATGGGAAGAAAGGAATTGAATTCTAAAAAATGGTAGAAGGAATAGCACTGAATAAGTAGGAAGATGATACAACCAAGAAATGAAAATTTGCAGTGGAAAAATTCAGCAGGGATTTAATTTTTCAGAGCACTTAAAAATTCAAGAAACAGAGTGCAATGTGTGACTTTAATTTCTTCAGATACAAAACCTTTTCTCTTTCTAAAGGTTCTTCATGCTTCTTGTGCCCCTTCCTTTGTTAGGTATAAAGATTCATTTCAAATTCACTTTCTAGTTCTAGTTAAAAAAAGACTTCATAGAATTTAATTTGTATAATTAAAATGGTTTTAATTTGAAGGAAGGAATGTTTTAAAACTGATTCCTGATGAGTATTTGTTCCTTAGTTTTTCATTAAATGGTAATTTTAGTATTTCAGGTTTTATGACCCTTCCACCGTGACTGCAGCTATTAACAGTTAAATGCAGTATTTTTCTGGAAGAAGAAGCATGTCAATGCAGTCTTTGCAAGCTCCTTCACAGGGGTGGAAGCCAGTAATGGTTTTGAAAATCTTTATTCTGTTAGAAATATAAAAACCTGTACAAAAGATAACAGACACTAAGAATCCATTTTCAATGTCTATGTGCTGTTTGGTTTCTTAAAGCTATTTCAAAAGTATTTCAATGATTCTTTCAACTGCACTACTAGACGAAAGAAGTTAATTGTATCTGACCTTTGTAGCCAAACAGGCCATGTGTTTGGAAGAGAAAACGGTAGCCTGAGATTCTTTCCCCACTGTCTGAACAGTCTTTTAGCAGAATTGTAGTAAAGGTAATCTGTGCTTCCAGCAGAGACTAGAATAGACAGACAGATAGATAGATGGATAGATAGATAGATAGATAGATAGATAGATAGATAGATAGATAGATAGATAGATAGAAAGACAAGGTAGATAAGGTTCACCCTTTTCAGAGAGAGTCATCTCTGCCATGGAAGGAGAGAGAACTTGGGTCCAGTTATGTCAAGGTTCAGGTAGGTTTTCAGGAAAAGCAGGCCAGGGGACAGTTTCCTGCAGCTCTCAACAGAAGATGTTGGTCTAACAATTTTTCCATTCCTGGGATGACAATGGCAGGTAGCAGTACAATGGTCACCAGCTCTTTTCAGCTGCAAAACATTGCATTATTCAGGCAATTGGGGCAGGTGTGATGCACTGGGTCCTTGAACAAGAAAAAGCAACTTTATTTTGTGTCTCTCTATCATAACTCTTCTGCCCTCCTACAGATAAGCAGTGCTGCTTACATATTGCCAGTCTGTGTCTTTAAAATCAGAGTACCTAAGGACAAGGTTTTTTCAGTAAGATTTTCCTAGTACTATTGATCTGGGGGGAGTCTGTTAGGAGTTTATTAAAAACTCTTGCCCATTTGAAGCATACATTCAAAGCCACTACTTTTTAATGTAAGATTTTTACTTTTAGTTTTCTACAGAAAGGCAAATATTCAAAATATATACATTCATAGAGCTACTGGGTCTGTATCAACACACATGGACAATAATTTGGCCATTTGGTTTTTTACATTTTCATAGATGACATTTAGAAGAAAATTATCTGTAGCTTCTGGAAAGATATTATGGAAAAAATGTGCAAAAATCAATGGTTCCAAACGGAATTATAGAAACAAATATATTTGTTATGAAATCTGTACTGAGAATAGAATAAAAATAATTTAAGAAATCTAGTAAAGTCACCTGAGTTACTTGTTACTGTCTATAGAACCCTTGGAGACCTGTTTTTTTCCTGTTGCTTTGGAGTAAATACAAAAGATATATAGATTCTTTTACAGTTAGTAAATTTATTTTGATACACTGGAATATAAGAAATTAATGAATTTGGAAGTACACATTATTAACATGTGAACAATAAAAATAAGTCATTAGAAACAGTCTGCAGCTTTGATATAAGGTGTTCTGCAGGAAACTCAGACATTTTTACTTTGTCTGCAATGCAATATTTTGAGACTGTTTCCCTCGGCATGAAATGCAGCTTTTTACCTCTGTTTAGCCAGCACTGCCTGTGATCCATAAAGCACTGATGCACTCCTGTTACTAAAGTTTATTTAAAAACTGTTCATCAGTAGTTCAAATAAGACAGAACCACAAGAAATGCAGGGAGAAATCCCTGGAGACATGCAAGGAAGCACAGATGAAGGAAAAAAAATAAAATGAGAATTTGAAGCAAATAAAAGTGTTGAAATTAGGTTTTGCACTTTTAAGTGTGTTATAAAAAGATTCATTTTCTGAAAACATTTAAAGCTAGATTGAATCATAAGGTTTTCAATAGGCAGACTTTTTAATCTTTATTTCTACAGGATTGAGCACAACAGATCTGGTGACAATAATAGCAACAGCAAAAACTAGAAGTGGTGTAGAAAATTATAAAAACAAGGGATTGAATATTGAAGCTTATAAGGCTTTTCTTTCTTGGACATTATGACTGGACAGACATGGCTCTGTCTTAGTGATGTATGTTTTCACTCTTTTTACCTGAGTATTATTTTAATAGAAGAGTGATAAGATTCTGTAAAATTAATACATATTCCTAAAAATGTACTTCATTAAAAATAATTAATAAGCTTACCAGGTAGCCTTACAAGAAGCAAACATAAACTCCTTCATGTTACTTCTTGGAAGTATTTCTAAAATGCAGTTGCTGGATTTGTGCTATTGCCTTTGAAACACATTGCCAGGCCCATCTAACAAGCACTGTACTTTAACTAAGGATAAGAGGCCCAGTGCTGGTCTTACTATTTGTGTGCTTAATATCTATGGAAAGCTAATGCTCCACTGGTTGGCCATTGCCCATATATCTGACTTTAATGTTTTTTGATGAAATGTCTGAACATTTTCAGTAATTTCACTATACCTGTATGGTGTTCATATTTCTCCTGAAGTCCGTAAGGTGCTAGCTAAACAAGCTGGGAGATGTGTCATCAGGTAGGGCCTAGCAGGAAATCAAATTTCCTTACAAATACCACTGAGACACCAGTACTTCCCAGGTGGTACCCATAATATAAACATGATTCCTATGGAGACCCAAGGTGAAAAAGAGGAAAGTTGCTTGAAACTTGCATAGTGTACCATGTACTCATTTTCTCAGTACGGACATTTGGTCATAGACCCGCCTTCTCCAGCTCAGAAAAATTAAGGTTGCAGGCTCGTGTTCAGAAAGATGTGAGACACCTTTCCTCACATTTTCTTTTTTATGATGATCTTAAGTCTTCTGTATGCTTTTATAATTTTCCCCAGAGACCAAAAGTGACTCAAAGTAATTTTGTCAAAGTGACAGAAGTCAGACAGGCAAGTTCATGATGTCCTAGATAATGTCTCTTTGGTTGAAGTAATTACGGCTTCAGATCTCTTGCTCATGTCCGTTTAGTTCTCAGTCCCAGAAGATCAATTCAGAGACATGCTATGAATTTTGGAGATATTAGCAGTGCCTGTTCTGGCCTTGATTTTTCAGAGTCCTCAAGCAACCTGAATTTACAAGGATGAAGGAAATGTTAGAGTTGTTTTATTCTTTAGACAGCCACTGCCACATACATGCACATAAGCATTAAAAGAAGCCTGAGCATATTCCCTTTGTGCAGTACTAATCAAAGAAATACAGTCTTTTATGAGTGAAGTATAGATGCAGCTACAGTGAGATCCATATTGCTGACAGCAGTTTATTTAAATAAAGCCATTTCAAGACATCTGGCTCTTCCCTGTGTATTATGTGATTTTTCTCTTAATGTAATCTCAGTAGTGCATCCTGTCCGGTTCCCCCATGTCTATCTTCCAAAGTTTTCTAACTGTCAATGAATTTTCTAAATAAATAAATCTCCCTCACAGCAATTTCAGTTTAGCAAGATGATAAATCATGCTTACCCTCAGGCAAAATATGATATCTCTTACCTCTGTATATTTTTGAGCATTTCAGCCTTCAAGTCTGAAATTTTTCTCACTTTCCAGACTCGATTTTACAATATTTCTCTGGTGATTTGAGGTCTGGACACGTACTAGATTTAATGTCTGGTTTAGCAATTCACTGCTTGCTTTTCATCGCATAGAGCTCTATTCAGCCCTTCAAGAAACAACTCTGAGCAGCACCAAGCAAGTTTGCAGTGTAGATTGTGACTTAGCAGTGTTAATACAGAATACTGGGCCCTCTCCACCATCCCTGTTGAAAGACTAATTCAACAGCATGTTGAAACAGGCACACAACTTTTAACTTTCAGATTAAGTACATGCAAGGTGCATTCCTGCAAGAGAACAGTCTCAATTTAATAAGGTTGCTCATGATCAGTTTTAATTTAGCAAGCTAGTTGTTACCCAGCTTTTACAAACACAACTGCTTCTTTACAGGCTGAGTCAAACAAGATGCTTTCTAAACTCAAAAAATTTGGATGTTATTCAAAGCTCACTCAGTCTTTGACTGCCATGTACTTTATTGCCAAACCTTCAGATCTCATATGGACTTCTTTTATTACCAATGCATATGAAAGTTGACTAATGCAAGACTTGTAGACCTCAAATAATTTTCTTGCTAGACTTTTTGCATCCACACAAAGTAAATGACTGGTTTAGTTCACTGTATCAAAGAAAGGGATTTTGTCAAAGATTCATTACTGTTAGCAGGGTAATAAAGCTTTTCTGTAACTTTGTAGAGGAAAACTTGAAAATGTATTGACACATGAATATTAACATCATCTTCATTATAATTGCAATTTAAATTAACAAAAATATCAACTGTATTTTTATTTTTAAAGTAGCCAATTATTCTACCAGAGAAGGTGAGAAATTTTATAAAAAATCTCCGAAGCTCTGTGTATAATTCAGCTGCTAGTATTCAGAAACAGCTAGCTGTTACAGTGTTTTTTCTGCATCATTCATTTGCTATGGCTATGTTTTGTAAATAACCTAATGCCTTGACCCCAAATGACTTTGCCATTTGTTCCAATTTGAAAAAAATGTGGTAGAGATGTCATGGAAGAAGTTCTATTAATTTATAATAATAAAGCAGCGTGGACAGCTTTACATCTACCAGAGAGGGGGAGATACGGCTCAAGTCAACCTATGTACTGTAGCAGGTATTCCTGATTTATAATAGAAGAGACCTTCGAAAAAAGAAATTTCATATCAAAATGTTGCTAATTATATTTTGAGATGTGGCCACTAGTTTTCTTTGAACAGTAATATACATAACAAAATAAATTATAAACACTGCTCTATTTTTTCCTCCAACTTTCTTGTTAAAATTTCAATAAGATAAACCTAATAACTAAGTCAGTCCAGTAGCCATTAGAGATTTATACCACCAAGAAGTTAATAGAATAATTCTTGACCAAGTGGATCTCCAGAGACTAAGTCATTATAATTTTGAACCTGCAGTGTCTCTCTTTGATGTGAATTGGCAGACGAGTATTGGCCGGAAGCGTTGTTCCCATGGAAATGTTATTTCCTACATCACAGCTGTCCCCATAATGCTGTTTTTGTTAAATTTCTTCAGTAAATTAATGAAATAAGAGCATCTCTGATTGAGTTAACACGTCTATTAAGAAAGGCATTAAAATTCATCTCCTGCTTGTAAAAAGCAGTAAACAAAGTCTTCAGTGGGTTTTCCAGTTTCACAGGAGACATATATTAGAAAACATCTATTAGAACAATTGAAAAAATCATTAAAATCCTTGGCAATGTGGATTTTCACTATTATGGATGCCTTATTTTCATTAAGGATCATTACCAGAGAACTAAGCTGGAAAGCAATAATATTAATTTTGCTTTGACTTTGAAATAAAAAATAAAGAAACCTGCAAGGCCTGCCAAATGACTTTTGTAAACCTGTTTCTCTGATACATATGCTTATGGCAGAGCAATGACATTACAAGTTGTCATTTCCAATACTGCTGTAAAGACAACTGAAAAATAAAAACAGCATCCTCAAAAATCCGACCAACAATATACAGTACAATGGATTGTATTGATATCTTCTCCTTCACATTTAAAATATTAACAGCATTGTAGATTGGAAAAAATACCTGTCTTCATAACACTGGTTTTACTAAAATGTATTCATTGATAAGTGAAAAAAAATCAAGTTTTAATAATAATTTTAGTCTATCAGTCATTGAAACAGATAACATCTGTTACATCGTTACTTAGTCTTTGTAGAATAAGTGATATTCTTTGTACTTGGTTAGTGATTACAAAGTCACTGGGTGTAGGGATTCTATACTGCTCCCTGTGCTGCTTTCTGCCAAAGACTGGTGGGGTTCAGGCAGGGCCTGATTTAAAAGACAGTTTTATAAATCTTCAGCAGTACAATACTACTGCAGAACTTGCCAGGTTAGTGAAGATGGAAGAGGAAGCTGAGTGGGAGCTCTGGGGTTCCTGTCACTGGGACTTATTTCAAGCTTGACAGTTGGATCATGATATCAGTCTGCGGTGTTTAGTTTGTGTTTTGGGGTGGAGTTTTTTGGTTTTCTGGCCTAAACAAAGGATTCCTGATGAAATTTGGCAGTTACTGTATGAATCAGCCAGTTTTTAGAAAATATTTCTGTTTCTGTAGACAAGAATCTGACCTCAATGCCTTCCAACTCTGCAACTAATTCAAAAACTGCAGTCAAAGACTGCAGGTTTTTACCTGTGGCAAGAGGATGAGATTCTTCACTTAGCACATATGTTACAATAAGCATTTATTGTGTCTGCACCTGCCTTATGGAAAATATAACAGCCAAAAATACTAACAAATAGTTCTAAAATTAGTAATTTTTTGTTATTAAATGCTTTCAAGTCCATCAGAAACTGAGAGAGGTAGGATGATGCTTCTGACTTGTTTTTTACTACCTAGTGTACTAAAATATTGAGTAAATCAAGTTTTTATCTGGAACCTGTTTAGGATCTAGAACATTTGCCCACAGTGCAGTCCATCTTACCAATGCAAGAGTTACAAGCCATAATCTGTCCCAGGTAAAGTGGCTTCAAATCAGTTTCACTGCGTTTAGGACAGGATTCTTTCACATTGTGAAATCTTCCCTCTCCTTAACCCAAACCTCACTAACAGTTCCTTTCCATCTTGGTCAGATATCAAGGGAATGGTCTGCCTAAAGCAGGAGATACCAAGACTAAACCAACAATCTTCTTGTGAGACCTATTTCTCTGCTTCTTTTCTATGAGAGTTTCCTTAGGCACTTTATGGAATTCTCTTCTATGCAACAATTCTAGAAAGGATTGTTTTCCAAGTAGCCAGTTCAAATCATTGTTTTTTGGAAGTTTCTCTGGCAGTGTTTTCTAATCTTTCTATAGGTCAGTAGAAATATTGACAAACAGGAGAGAAAAAGCAGATCATTTCTGATTATCTGCTGTAGTGAGAGTCTGGAAGACTTTGAAAGCACGTTTTTTCCAGACAGTCATTAAACTCTTGGTTTTGAAAACAGATGAGTCTCTGCAAAGAGATAGTGAAGATTAATGCCTTTAAGAAATCCAAAACCTTAACACTGGAATTCCAGAAGGCTGTGTTTGAACAGCAGTTTTATAGTTGCTTACTGTTTTTCTTTAAAAGCATTCAGAAAAAGCTTTTGGGCCAGAATTGGGCTGTTGAATATCATAATTTGAAAACTATCTGAGATTTCTAATCTCATCAAGGAATTTAAGACTAAATCTAGACCAGTAAGCAAGATAGGGCTAGAACAGGGTCTTGATCACCTATATTGTTTAAAAACCTTGTGTTCTCTTTGGCATAGCTTTGTGCTGGACACACTGATAAGGTGCCCCTGATTCAGATCAGGGACAATTGAGGAGACAGCATAAATTGAGGTCAGTTTCCTTCAGGCAGGATGCCTGATAGAACCCTGTTTTGGGAAGGATGTAAGCTAGTGTAAACTAGCCTGCTTTGTGTATGCAGGCTGTCAAGGCCAGAGAACAGGCCTAACACCTTTGGTTAATTGCTTTAGGTGTGGCACAGAACTCTTCATTGGCTACAAGGACCATATTAAATTTAATGCAATCATAGAATCTCCTGAGTTGGAAGGCACCCAAAATGATCATCGAAGCCCAACTCCTGGCCCTAAACAGAACAGCTCCAAGAATCACACCATGTGCCTGAGAGCATTGTCCAAACACTTACTGAACTCTGTCAGGCTTGGTGCTGTGACCACTTCCCTGGGGAGCTGTTCCAGTGTCCAGCCACCCTTTGGGTGAAGAATCTTTTTGTGATACCCAACCTAAAGCTCCCCTGACGCAATTTCAGGCCATTCCCTCAGGTCCTGTTGCTGTGACCACAGAGAAGAGGTCAGTGTCTGCCCCTCCTCTTTCCCTCACAAGGAAGCTTCAGATTTCAGTGAGGTTTCCCCTCAGTCTCCTGATCTCCAGAGTGAACAGACCAGGTAATCTGATCTGCTCCTCATATGGCTTATCCTCAAGGCCCCTCACCATCTTCATTGCCATCCTTTTGGCGCCTTCTATATCTTTCTTATTTTGTGGTGCTGAAAGCTGCCCCCGGCGCTTGAGGTGAGGCCACTCCAGAGCAGAGCAGAGCAGAGCAGGACAATCCCCTCCCCTGCCCCGCTGGCAATGCTGGCCCTGATGTCCCCCAGGACAGGGTTGGCCCTCCTGGCTGCCAGGGCACTGCTGACTCATGGCCAACTTGCCATTGACCCCCAGGTCCCTTTTTGTCGTGCTGGTCTCCAGACTCTCATTTCCCAGTCTGTACGTACAATCTCTATCCCAGGTGCAGAATCCAGCTCTTGTCTTTGTTAAACTTCATATGGTTAGTGATTTCCCAGATCTCTAATTTGTCAGTCTCTCTGCTGAGCCTCTCTGAGTTCAAGGGAGTCAGGAGCTTCTCCTAATCTAGTATNCATTCCCTCAGGTCCTGTTGCTGTGACCACAGAGAAGAGGTCAGTGTCTGCCCCTCCTCTTTCCCTCACAAGGAAGCTTCAGATTTCAGTGAGGTTTCCCCTCAGTCTCCTGATCTCCAGAGTGAACAGACCAAGTAATCTGATCTGCTCCTCATATGGCTTATCCTCAAGGCCCCTCACCATCTTCATTGCCATCCTTTTGGCGCCTTCTATATCTTTCTTATTTTGTGGTGCCGAAAGCTGCCCCCGGCGCTTGAGGTGAGGCCACTCCAGAGCAGAGCAGAGCAGAGCAGGACAATCCCCTCCCCTGCCCCGCTGGCAATGCTGGCCCTGATGTCCCCCAGGACAGGGTTGGCCCTCCTGGCTGCCAGGGCACTGCTGACTCATGGCCAACTTGCCAGTGACCCCCAGGTCCCTTTTTGTGGTGCTGGTCTCCAGACTCTCATTTCCCAGTCTGTACGTACAATCTCTATCCCAGGTGCAGAATCCAGCTCTTGTCTTTGTTAAACTTCATATGGTTAGTGATTTCCCAGGTCTCTAATTTGTCAGTCTCTCTGCTGAGCCTCTCTGAGTTCAAGGGAGTCAGGAGCTTCTCCTAATCTAGTATCCTCAGCAAACTTACTTAGAATACCTTTGACATCACAGGTATCTGTCAGTCTGACTCTCCTTGGTTGGCTAACATGGTATATTTTTAACAATGCTATTTAGTGGCTAGGGCTCTCATGCTCCATCACTGGCTTTAAGTTACAAATATATATAGATATCTTACTGTAATTTCTTTCCTAATGCCTTATTTTTTCTCTCTTTTTTTTAAAGGACTTTCTGCTTTAGCTTTGAGAATGTATTCCTCTAAAATTTATGCATCTTTCCTTTTCCTTTATTCATTGGAAAACTGAAGTGTCTTGAAATGATATTTACACTGAGACCTATCTGCAGCTCTTGGTTTTCTCAAGAGGTTTCCTGGATTTTGGGATAGTGCAGAAAGCAACGTTTCTCTGTGAGCGTTGCCCTTCATCCTGCTCTTTTTGGTAATTTGGTCCTTTAAAGCCAAAGGCAATAGCCTGGCTGCTACCTTCAGTCTGCTCCTGCTGTCAGCTGTGGGCTGCCACATAGCTGGGGTTGTGTGCTGATTTTGTTCTTTCTTTGGTTCTAATAATGATATTATTATGTCATTATGCACATATTATTGGGACTAGGATAATTACTTTATTCTCCCCTTTTTTTTTATTCTCCCCCCACCCAGTATCTGGCAGTATATTCTCTTTGCTGAGGATATTTTAAAAATTATTATTATCTTCTGAGACACCTTGAGAACCCTATTTTTACGCATATCTATTAATTAACTCATAAAATTTCATAAATTGATTTTATATTAATTTGTCTGTTTTAAAATATTGTTGAATATATTTAACTTATTATGTGTGTGCGATTATATTTGTGTATATGTACATATGAAGAGAATTTCCAGTAATTTCTGTTTCCTGTTAAGGAAAAAGGTTGTATGATTTACTCTCTAAATTTTATTCCGAAGTCAACCTTTCTATTACCTCAGTAAGGAATCAAATCTGACATATAGCACCCAGTTTTTCTGAGAAAGTTTTTCTTTTTTCTGTCAAAAGGCAGGCTCGGTAGAAGGATGGTTTCTACTGCAGACGGTATCAAGTATCTGCCAAGGATAATTAGTGAATGAGGGTTTGCATAGCCAGAAAGGATTCCAAGTGCTGATGAAGGAAGTGCTCATGACCACTCTAGGTTTATTAGGAGGCACTATAAACTTAGAACTCTCAGAACACTTAGAACTCTCCTAGTATGTATTCCTCAAGGCTTTTTTGCTAATACAGGATTTGTGAAAAAGCAAAGTCCCTGCTGTGGGATGGCTTTCTTCAAGGATTGTTTGCTGGTTAGGACTGTACCAAAGATGTCTTCTCTGCTGCTTTTAGAGAAGGGGAAAACCCCCAAGCCTTTAATTGAAGAAAATAGTTTTAGAGCTCTACTGGGAAAAAAAATAGAGGTTTGTGAATGAATTTTTAGTATCAGCCATTTGTACTAGTATTTGGTATATCCACTTAAATCTAAATCCCTTTCTCCTCATTTTAATTCCCTTTCCTGCCTTTCTCAGAAAGTTGGCCAAGAGAAGATGTCTGACTGAAGTCTACATCAGTACTGGCAGGAGTACACAGCAAAACATTTTGTGATACAGAAGCCTTCAGACAGCAGCCAAGAAGCAAACTTTAATAATTCATAGTACTTTCATAGCTAACTGCACAGTGAAACTATAGTGACCAACCTCTTTAAACACACTGATTTCGTTAATAAGGACAATTATTGCAATCCATTCCACTTAAATAGAGCTATAGATCTTGGAAAGGAAACAAAAAGCACCTCAAAGGTGCATTCGACTCAGGAAATGGTGACTTTCTCTTCTGTGTAACTTTTATATTAAAATGCAGAATATTTCTGTTTCCACTGATGACATAGGACCTTTATTGAATTGTAATATCACTTATAAAACAATGCATTAATTACTATTTTCCATATGACAGGAACTCACTGATTTTCTGGGTATTATTTTTGAAAAAATGGATCACTGAAATAGGTTATTCTGCAAGCAGTGAAAAACTTCCCCCACCAGCCTGTATATGGGAATGGGCTTCTACTAGGAGAGATTCAATAATGACTTCTTCTGCAATCTTTCCACAAAGAGGCATCCATAAGATCACTCTCCAGGGACCTGTTTTCAAAACACTTGTGTAAACTAAATATCTTCAGTTTTCTACTGCTCTGTCAAATTTGATCTGATTTTAAAAAATACTGAAAAGAGAGAGACCTGACTGGAGGCAGACAATAACCATATTTCCTTTGAGAACTTGGATTAAAAGTCATATTACTGGATAAGGGGCTCTAATTTTTTGATTCCTAGCAAAATTTTGCTTAGGATAAAGTTGAAGATATTAGCTCTTCAGAGCAATGATTTTTCTAGACCTCTAGTATTTTTTATATGCAAGATAATTTTGAAACTGACAACTAGTTTCTGTGTCATCTATTTTCTTTGAATTCTTAGAGGCATTAGTTTGATAAAAAATACAGCATGTGATGTTATCATCTAACAAATAAGTTAACATAGTGCTAATAAGACACAGAAATACAAATTCTCTTGTACTTTTTCCCTGCCTTCCTCTTTACCCACATCCTATCCCACTCCTCCCTTGGTGATAAATGTACCAGTGAGAGTCAGTGTGTACTAACATATAACAACAAAGAGAGCTAAAAGAGGGTAAGAAGAAAGCTTTCAGGTTACCACTGTGTTCAATCTTCTGTAACTGTGTGTCCAGGCAAGGCCACTATGGCTCTCTCTCAGGTTTTTATTGTACTTCTCCATCTGTTGATTGAAATTCTCATTCATATTTTTCCTTGTAACTTCCCTGAGAAGTACACTCAGTATTTTTTCAATTGTAAAGGTCTACTTCTGCTATGAACCAGCTCTTAGCTTTCCCTCTGGGTTGTGGCTAAGCTGTAAGTCTTCATTTACTTTTGAGTGCACTGCATTAATTCCACAGATACGTTATTGACAGAATACGTGTTGCAAAAAACTTCATAAAGAAACAATAACACCCTCCCTTTATGAAATAGATTTCAGGCCATTATAGGTAAGGGAAAAGGAGTATATATTTTTTCTTTACTTAGAACAATTTGCTCTAGAGACATTTGCTGAGCACTAAAGCTCTAGCAACGGCCTTTGTATGTATTTGAAAATCTGTTTAAAAAGCAAAACTATTCATTTGAGCCTTTATAGATTGGTGATTTAACAAAAAAAATAATTTCCCCAGGGTTCCAGAAATATTCCATAGTTTTGAGGATTGTTTAAAATGGCATCCCATAGGGACTTTTTGGTGAGCAGCACTGTACTGAAAAGAATAATAAAGGTCTAAGTTCTGTGCAAGAACTTCATTGAAATAGAAAATTCTCTCTATATTTTCAGGCCCACGTGTACCCCAGAGCTTCCAGTTTTGGATATTTGTTCAGATACCTACCAATGAGATGTCAGGGCAAAATTTGAATAAGTGCCATTTTCATCAGTGTAGATTGCCATTTCTGAGAAAAGAAAAAGTCCCTTAGCCTTGACCGCTGGTAGATCAGGTTCCCCTGGGACATGTGAAATGCTACAGCAGATGGTTTAGATGCAGCCACATAGAGCACATTTACACTCTCTAAATGAGTACAAAAGATAAATTAGTATTGAATTCCATTTTGTCAGTACTGATGATTTATGCCACGTAACAGTCAAGTATTGTGTGAAATACATATCTAGTACCTGTACTGGATGCGGAGATGGACAGGATGGGTCTTCATTAGTGTATGATGACTGAGCTAAACCAGATTACTGAGGACATCCTTGAAATATCTGAATGTTTAGTAACCAAAACTGGGCTTCAGATTGATGTTCATGAATCAAGTGTCTGTTTCCCAGAAGAATATAGGTTATTTGTGTGCATATATGTGAGAAGAAGAGGTACAGAGCACTGACGGCAGAAGTTAAATTTTCCAAACAAAAAGTGATTGCATGATATATGGATAGATTAATTCTTTGGTATGATTTTGCTTGTAATAAGTTTTAAGTCAATCAGTAAATAAGAGCTTGTTATTTAAAACACAATTTTGATGAGTCAAGTGTTTTTACAGTGGACCAACCAAGAACCTAGAATTAAAGTTTCTCCTTTTAGCTCTTAAAACCAAACCCTACCTTGTGTGATTAGCTGCTTTTACCCTTCAGTCTCCCCAAACCTTCCATCTGAAACCTGTCCTTTTCTGTCTTCCCCTTTTTACTCTTTGTCTGCACTGTTTATCCGTCAACTGGCTGACAGTGTCTTTACATCCAAAATGCAAAGCAGACAGATGGCCATCTCAGGAAAGAACATGACCAAGAGCACCAGCATCAGCGGGGAGATGTACATGCTGGAGAAGAACGACGGCAGCCAGTCAGACACGGCGGTGGGCACCGTTGGTGGCGGCAGCAAAAAGAGGCGCTCCAGCATCGGTGCAAAGATGGTCGCCATCGTGGGGCTGTCAAGAAAAAGCCGTAGCACGTCACAACTCAGCCAAACTGGTAGGAACCAGATTTTTTTTCTCTCTCTCTCAAATTACCATTTAAATGTACATAATACTTATGTATTACAGTTTAATCACTTGAAGATCCTGTTGAAGTTGCCTCACCAACAGTATCCTTTGGAATGAAGAAAATGATCAATTATCTTTTTTTCTCTGAATATTTACTAAATTTTTTTTTTTAAGTGAAGATCCTTTTTCAGGTCAGACTGAAGCTTTTATTTTCTGCTTGCTGGAACTTGCTTAATACACTAATTCCTTACTTTTCAGCTTTTCAGGAACCAGCATGAGCTGCCCTTCTGTTTGGGGGATTCCTTACTGAAGTTTGTCAAGGGTCACTGAAGTGCTGCAAGATGCCTTTGGTTTTGTCACAGATAGTGTTTGTGTAAGAGGTTTTTTCACCTTTGAACATGCAACCTTATTTTGAAACAAAACAATTTTACAGAACAAAATTTTATGTTATATTACTTTAGTGCAAATGTTTTATTGCATTTTAATTCCTTTCTTTTCAGCCTACAAGTGTATTCGCCATCCATAGAAATTTTCCTTGTTTCTGTTTCTCTCAATTCAAATTGGATACTTCAGTGTGCTACCTAGTAAAATGGAGAGTTTTTCTGGTTTGATGCCTAAAGAATTTAAAATCTTACAGGTTTTTTCCTGTTTCTTCCTATTTTGGGGAAAATCCATATAATGCACTCTGAAAAGCTCAATGTCAAGTAATGACACTGTATAGGACAAGTGTATTTTACATGGAAAAAAGTTACTTGTATTTGAATAACATTCATATCAAAGAAGCATTTAATAAATTTATATAAGTATGCATATATATTTCAAGTATACAGGGTACAGTATATAGAGTATACTGTATATTTCGGTATACAGAAGATATATTGTATTCTCAGTATTTAAGAAAAACTGTTGTGATGTTTTCATATGGTTCAATGTTTACAGTGCTCTGCTGTGTGAGGTCCCATCTGAAGGTCTCCTTTGTGCTAACCACCATTCAAACACAGATAAGGGATTTCTCAGTTCTTTCCAAACCAAAGTGATAAGAGTTTTAATGTACAACAAAATAGACCAAAACAATGATTTGCACTGTCAGAAACTGTGGTAAATTTTTAAAGTCAACTTTTGGGGGTTGTGGGCAGGATTTCAAGTACTGTAAAGAGAAGAACTAAAAAAGAAAAAAGGAGAGGTAACAGTGCAGAAGAGGGTAGGGAGCTTGACTGTGTGACATTGAATGCAGTATGAACAGGAAGGAATGAAGAAGAGGGGAAAGAACATTTATAGAGAAAGCTCTGAATATCATGCAGACACTGGTAGGCAAGTCTTTGCAGCAGCCTTGTGTTTTACCAGCTCACTTGCAGGTTGTGAAAAGGGCAGGTTCATGTACATTTCTATATTCTTTGAAATAAATGACAGATAAAAGATGAAGTCACCTTTAGACAAATCTGGGAAGTGTCTGGTTAGGCAAGAAAAAAAATAAACACTTGCTTACCTGGAAATCTAAATTTTTTTTGTCTTGAGATAGTACAGAGCTATGTAACTCTATGGAGGCACTTGAATATCAAATTATATACAATGCACTACATTACTTTTTATGATCTAATCTGGTCTCTCATGCCATAAGAGCTATTAAATGAAGAATGTCAGCTCTTTGTACATTGCTCAAGTATGTCTCAGCACTAGAGAGGACGTGTAATGCGTGTCTGGTCTAGATCTGATTTAAATACCACACTATCTTTGTTATTTGGTACTTTTAAGCTGAAGTTTTTCTCTCTGTTATATCCAATCAGTTTCCCAATGACTGATTAGATGCTCCAGTCAGGGACAAATATGAAATATAACTGTCTCAAAGAGTACACAAAGTCTTTAGACCCACCAGCTGTGAATAGGGTGTTCTGACAAACTCTTGAGTAAGGAGCTGTAATTCAGTGTACTTCAATACTCTTCTTCAATTAGAAGAGTAGCAGGTGCTGGGGAGCTACATGGCTCTGGCTGGCAGCCCCTTTCCCTTGGCTGCTCCTGTGCTCAGAGCTGGCCTGTGCCTGGCCCCGACCAGAGCAGCCAGGGCAGCTCCTGCTGCCATCTCCTGAAAAAGTCCCTCGTGTTGGTTGGGTATGGGGATACAGGTAGGGGTTGAGGGTTGTTTTGTAGAGCTGTTACTACACACCTGCACCTGCTACTCTATCTGACAAGCGTCTTCAAGGGGCTCTGCCTGGTGGCCACATGTGGCTGCTGCTACAGGACAGGCACAGGCATCTTTAAGTAGCTGGGTCCCACACGCATTTCTGGTTGTGGTGCTCAGGCCTGTGGCCACATGTCAGGCCCTGGATGAGGTGTGTGCATGGTGCTGTGTCTACAGTAACACAAGGTGATGGCCTGTTGGATTGGTGAGGGTGAGGTCCCACCACGAAGAAATACCTCGCATGTCTTCAGATCCTTCACAATGAGAACGGTGAGACACCAGAACAGGTTGCCCAAAGAACCTGTGGATGCCCCATCCCTGGAAATGTTCAAGGCAAGGTTAGACAGGGCTCTGAGCCACGCAGATGGAGAGTGTCCCTTCTCCCCTTGCAGGGGGGCTGTAGCTAGATGGTGTTGAAGCTCCCTTCCAACCCAAACCCTTCTGTTTCCATCTATTGGTACGTCTTACAAAAAATGTTGGATACCAGCGTTGTACATTAATACTAGAGGATTAAAACTTGCAGTTGAGGTGTTTAATGTATTTATAAATTTCTCTGGTTTGTCTCATCATGTTCCTTTTCTCGTATGGTAGAAAGGAACAAGGAATCATGTATTGGTACCATCTGGAACCAAAATACTAATTTCCTGTAGGTGTCCTGTAAATACAGTTTCCTGGAACTGAGAGGCAGGAGATATTCAGGTGTCAGGGCACTGCTACCATGTAGAAACTGGTTTAAGTATAAAAGTTTCTTAGGTACTTTCAGAAGATACTATATTATTCAAAGGGCTGGCTAAGTGTCTCTTTACGTATCAGGTTTGAAAAAGCATTCCAATATCAGAAGATAACACCACTTCTGTAGAAAGTCATGTGCTCATATGGAAATCAGTGTAGAAATTACTATCCAAATCTCTGAAGCTTTTTTCAAGTGTTTTGTAAAGTATAATTTTACTTCAGTGGTTTTCTTCATTCATATTTTATAATTAAATCCATGCCAAAAGTTTTTCTGAAAGTAGGTCATCATAACTGTTTTCAGGACTGTGTATCAGACTTACAATACATGCCTTACAAGGTTAATTTTATATGTATTTTCAAATTATATTTATATTGTTTCTTGTTATTTGTAATAGTGCTAAGAAGTTGACACTCAAAATAGATACAGAAGTGTATTTTTTATTTTGGTCTGTAGTCCTTTTCAGATAGGAACAGTTGTTTTATGGGTAAAGAACATGACACAAAAGTAATTTTTCTTAAGGAAGCTTTTACTTAAGACTTCAGTAAATTACAAGATACTGAAGAATAGAGTAGCAAGATAAATTACAATTTATTTTATTTCTAGTTCCTGTACCTTTCCAGTGCTCTAAAAATAGGTAAAGGTATACTCTGTATTCTTGAGTCAAGCTATCAATTCTAGAATCTAACATTTGATGGGTTATGAGTTTACGTTGTAACATTCAGGTCCTGATTCCACAGGCATTCTTCCTTATGGAAAAGACAGCTTTGTTTACAGAGGAAAATAGAATGTAAAATGCAGTTCTTAACAGGCTTAGCTATTCATATCTGGAATAAAATTGCTTTCCTGATGGTTAGCCCTGAGGGAACTGATGATCAGACTTCTATAGAGATGCAGACCTAATTCTCAGTTATATTGCATTAATGATTTTACTCAATCTTTGCTGTCCTTTTATTATGCAATCTTAGGCATCCCTTTCAATTTACACTCACTCTCTCTGGCAGGCAGATACCTGGGTGCCTTCACTTTCCTTATTTAGCTGGCATTTCTCTTTTAGCAAGGTAAATATTATGTCCATTCTTTAAATAGCCAAAACCTATTATGTTTGTGGGCTGCTTATTTCCAAGACCCAAAGCAGTTTAATGCATGTTTTCAGAATCTGGGTCACTCTTTGGATCATATATACTAAAACATCACGTATGCGTGTTAGGTCACCCATACAGGGTCCAGCGCACTCTCAGAGTCTGAGTCCTGTCATGTCTTTGGGTATGCAATTACAATAGATGGAGTCTATTAAAAGAGATGAAAAAAAGGAAGCAACAGCACGACTTGAGAGTCACCAGTGCAGTAATGCCTGCAGAAAGATGTAACTATGTTTGGATAGAAATCGGTGGCCTCATGTCTCTGGAGAGTGTTGCTCCAAGGTGCCGCACTCCAGAGGGCCCTGCACACATAAATGTAGCAGATGATGCTGGGGGCAGCTGACACTGCCTGAACTGCACTTGCTTTGTTACAACATGTTGCTCCATGTCACCTAAGAACTCTTGCTAGGATGCCATATATGGCATGAAGTTACAGGGCTGTAAAAGTGTCGTTTTGAGACAGTATTGTGAGATCTTTTGACATTCTTCATAATTTTGCTGGGGTTAAACTTTGCCATATATTACTGAAGTTACAGTTCTCTGTTGGAAAAGGACAAACAGCAGTTGATTCTGTGCCAACAAAATGATGATTATCTTGCGTGAATTCAATAGTTTTTATGAAAATGTGTCATTTCCATTTTAAATGAGGTTTAATGGGTCCAAGTGTCGGGTCCTGCACTTTGGCCACAATAACCCCCTGCAGCNAAATACTGGAATAGTCTGCCCGGGGAGGTGGTGGAGTCACCATCCCTGGATGTGTTTAAAAAGAGACTGGATGTGGCACTTGATACCATGATCTAGTTGAGGTGTTAGGGCTGGGTTGGACTCGAGGGTCTTGAAGGTCTCTTACAACCTACACATTCTGTGATTCTGTGATTAACAAATTCTGGAGAGGTCCAAAATGAAAAGAGATTAAAGTATCTAGAAATTTTGATATTTCATGGCTACATCTTAGAAGAAGTATAAGATAATAGGTCTCAGAGCAAAAAGTTTGAGTGAGATTTTATCTTATTTGTCTTTAAAATGAAATTTTGGATTCTGTATGGTTTGTAGGGTGTTGAAACTGCAGTCTGAAGTGCTGTACTTATAAGTAGAACAATGTCACTTATGTCTCTTAGGAACCAATGATGTAGCCTGTAGAGCAATTTCCTCAAATTATGGAGTAATTGAGGGGAATCTATTGGTGACATTAGTCTTGGTGTGGTATAGAACTTCACATTTCTCAATTCAAAGTTTGATTTATATAAAAATAGTCTTCTACTATACATATAGTCAGTGTGGTTCCTATTAAAAAAAGGGTGCTTAATCACTTGGAATTGTGGTAACTGAAGGAGAAACTTAATAGGTTGCCTTTCATGGTCTAAAGTGAGATAGTATATGGTAAGCATACAATTTACTGAATAAAAGTGTATTGGTTTACATAATAGACATTGTTATTTTCTATCCCTAGAATTAATTTATGTGGTCAAAATGGCAACTGAAATTATCATCCACTACTTTTTAATTTGGAAATGTATTTTAATGTTTTTGAAATCATATATGTAATACAGGCAGCTTGAAACAAGCCATTTGTTTGGGGGTTTATTTCCTCTCCTATTCCAGAGACAGACTGCTAATGTAATAGATTGCTTTAATGTGTAGTATTACACTTGCATCAATATTCTTGATGTGTAATCTGATTTATTTTGAAAATTAACACATAATACATTGATAGAAATATAGGATTAGCAGTTGACAAGAGATTAGGGCAAATTTATTTTACTCATTAGTTGAGAATTGTGAACTGAATCCTTTACCAAAGAGAAAGCACCATAATAATAAATTCATTACCAAGAGCATTAATCAGCTTTTACTAAATAAACTCTGAAAAGTGTGCTAATAAATAAAGAGACTCTAATTGCAAACTAAAAAGTCTTTAAAATGTCATTAAATTCTTCTGTTTTCCTCTGCTTATAGGAAAAGACTAGGAAAGGGGATATGGCAGTACAAAATTTATGCAGCTTTCTGTAACAGATTTCCTGTAGAGGAAGTAGGTGTATATTTGAGTCTTCATATGTTCACAAAGCTTTTCTGAGAGATGGATGCAATGAAAACAAACATAGAGTTGAGATGCCAGAACTGAACTCCAGCCAATGCTAGCTATGGTCTTAGGATCAGAAATCCTCTGGAAGACATTTCTCACAAAGTGTGCGTGACACCTTATGCCATATATGAGGGGAAATTCCAGGCATATGAGAAGGAAGCCCTATGGTAAGACAAGGGAGTAAGAATAAAAAGCTTAAGGAAAAAAGGTGCAGACCATGTGCACCCACTGAGCAATACTGCCTCAGTCACAAATAACTTATCAAACTTTTCTGTAATATGGTTATAAACTCAGTGAGGGGTACACCAGTAAGATTTCCATCTGCCTGTGGTAGAAGTTAAAATATCCCTGGTTGTAGGCATTTATGATATTAAAAATCCTTACTTATTATTAAAAAAATATTTTCTGCATTTCTTTACTTAAAAATAAAGTACTTATATTACCACTTAAACTCATTAATAAAGGGGAAAAAAGGAGAAAGTTCTAAGTGAGATCAGAACATTTAGCTTGACCTTCCACAAGATTTTTTTTCTTTCCATAATTAGAGGTAAAGTAGAGAGAAATGTAGGGTGATCTTTCTTGGTAAGAATTCTGCTAAACTATTTTACTTTTTCGGAGTGGAAGAATTCTCATAAGATCCCTGTTAAAAAAAAAATACATCTCATAAAAAAACCTATAAAGCTGTTTTATTTCTGGTTTTGCAGTAAACAAGATTTGGGGGGTTTTTGTGTTGTTACATAAGGAAAAATTTAGGCTTTCCTTAAGAAAGTTTCCATTTAAAAACTCCTTTTGGGATTTTATAATCCCTTGGTTAACATGTGATATAATATATGAGAATTTCTTGTTCATTATTCTGTGAAAGAGGGCTCTGATTTCATTCTACTGAAACTTGAGAGTGAAAAGAACTTTATAGGGCAATCTCATACCCTGGCAATTACTGAGTTTTCACTTTGCCTGAAATGTCTGGGATACTTACCCGTAGTTCTGTGTATATATGTAGTTTATGCTTCAAGGAAGAAAATTCAGTTGGGTTTTTTTCTCAGTTTAAATAATATTTGTACTTTTGTCAATTTTGTACATAGCCAGCTCAATGAATACTCTTTGTATTATTCTAGGACAATATTCATCTATCCATTGTTCTGTGAACCATTGTCACTAAATAACATTGGGCTGTAAAGGGAGATTTACTTCAGATCTCCACAGACCAGCAGGAAGAGAGCTGTTGTACTTTGCTGTTGAACAGTTATCAGAGGCATGGTTTGCACACCAAAAATAACTAAATATTACAGTTATATTTACAGATTCATTAGGGCTGTATATTTTTTTAATTTAACATTTCTTAATAATACAGGGTTTCTTTCCTCGTACTTAAATGGAATGCAATATTAAATGTCTTTTGGGAAGTTGTATCTTAATATTGAATTTATGTCTTTAACACTACCCATGCTATCAATACTATTAATAACCCTTTTGATAAATAACCCTTTGATAATTTTCTTTCTAAGGATAGAAGTGAAAGTAAAAAATCCTGAAAGTAGTCTCAAAGGAAAAGGTGGTAGTAGAGGCATGCTGTGCAGACTGGTATCCAAGTTACATGGACTTCTTAAAGAAGTTCAGTTTGACTGCACTCTCCTGTTGCCCATTTCAGCTGGCTGCTGTGTCTGTGTTACAAACACGAGCAATCTGTGGCCTCCGTAGGATAAAACGGGGAGGGAAAAGTTACAGAATTTCTGCTTTTTAAACACCTCATGGGATGTACAGCTTGTGGGAAATGATGCAGGTACTGAGAATACAGTTGTGCTATTCATATTTCCAGGCACTTGGTATATAATGAACTCACAGTGCATCTACGGGCTCTTTAGACTGGCTTTGGCTTCCACAGAACAGGTGTGATGACACTATCACCCAGAACTTACATGTGCCACTAACAGTAAACTCTTAGCAGAGAACTCTACAGGAGAAATTATATAAACAGAGTAACTTAAAGTAATTTAAGTGTACCATTGATGAATACACAAGCAACCATTTGATCGGGAAGCAGAACCTTTTGTTCACAATCAAGTTTCCCTAACTATGAGGCTACAGTCAAGTCTCTTATCCAGGCTTTATTTGTCATACAAAGGGTCCTCCTTTTTCTGAAAAAAACCCCCCTTTTTCCTTATCACCTAAATAATTTGTTCTTTGTCTACCTATATAAGATAAACAGATCCTTTGGGAGATATTTTTCTAGCAGTCTTACATTTTTTTGGTAAAGTAAGCGAAACATAATTTCCTTAACAGTGGGATGGGGGGTTTTTATATCTGGGGGGGGGTCCTTTTATATCT
>VXBB01005920.1:1960161-1983108 GCA_013399915.1 Illadopsis cleaveri
TCTGGTTTGCGGTAGTCCTTTTATATCTACTTTTAGGAGTTTTTTCTATGTTTGCAAGTGCTTGTGTGAATGACATTGAATTTTTTATTGCCATGATAATTTCATTACAATATGAAATGTTAAACTATATATGTTTTCTTGTACTAATTAAATCTCTTCACCAAAAATTACAATCAGATTTTATTCTGTTTTTTAACTATAGTACTCTAATATTTTGGGTTTGCCCTTGTCTGGTTAGAATTTGGTGCCAGCAAAAATTATTTTTAGCTCAGTCTATGAAATCATGTTGAGACTTAATTGAAAGTATTCACAGTAATAAGTACTGTTCTTGTTACTATTTGCTGCAGTAAGACCTGTGAAGAACAAATTTGTACTGTGAAGGAAAAATTACTTCCCTCTGATTAACTAAATTAATTCATAGTTACCAGCATTACGGATTTTTTACATAAGGTGAATGTCTTTAATATTTTTTAAAAATTTAAATTAATGCAAGATCTTGTGTATAACCTGCAGTGTTTAGGCACTGCCAATTTAAATATTTATGTAGAAAAGATAACATAGCAACACATTAAAAAAACAATGCTGATTTCTATAGAAACTTTCTATTTTAGATATCCTAAAATTTGTAAATTACACATTCTAGCAAGGCAATATTCTACTTTTTTTTCAATACAGCATAGAAATATGCTATGATATATGAACATCAGAAAAATACCACTGAAGTTGAAGATCTAGTGAGTAGCATTGCCTGCTTCACCAAAGCATTCTTTTTCTTGAACATGACAAAGAACTTCTCCCCACTACCAGCTATATTTCCCTGTTCTATCACCCTCCCAGTTGCTATGTCCTCTTGTTTCACTAGCAGTGCTGACCTTCTTGCTGTTCTTGGACATACCTACAGAGCAAGCACTTGGTTCATTCCTTGGTCTAGTGTGTAGATAACTGAAAATTTCTGATCCTAATCTCTGTATGCCATGAGTTCATTAAGTGACAGAAAATCGAGCTCCCATCCAGAGGATGCAAATAAAATTGGTTTGTATGAATCTGCATAACTTGAAGGAAGAAAAATGTTTATGCAGAATTTTTATTGTTTGTCTGCCTTAAAGACATTCTGGTTTTATTTCTGAGCTTGAATATTATTTATTATGTTAGAAATTAGCTAAGAACAGTGATTACTAGTAAGCATATGAGTAGCTCCACGTATGTTAGTAGTTCATTTGAGGAATTCTGACCCTCACAAAGAGGAGGAAGACATGTGAATCCACTTTTCACACACAAGCAACCCTGTTTCTTTTCTGCTCTCTTTCTCTGGTAAGACCACTAAGGGACAAAAACTAGATGAATCTTCTTCATCCCTATCACTGCTGCTATTGCTATGCTTTGTGGTTTAACTTCTCCACCTAATCAACAGCCAAAGTCATGTCTTCATCAGGAAAAGGACAGAAATGCCAGGAAGCTTAGAAAATTAATTGCAGTTAACTATCTTGCAGTTTACTTGCAGTTAAATAACGCACATAAAAGTCTGGACAGAACTGTTCCCTGTGCTGTTCCATCAGTAGCTGAAGACCATATTGCCACAGGAGTTACCTTTAAAAGCACCACTTCTCAGCAGTGTGCAGGCTGAGAGTCTCCTCACATTCTGTTACTGCACTGCCAAAGCCAGATGCCAGCAGCAGATACCCGTCAGAGGCCAGGCTGCATGGAACTACACAGATCAATCATTTCAGCAGCTTTCTTATGAAGAAGTCTAAGCGCTCAGTGCTCAGTAGAAGTCAGTAACTTGCATGCCTTTTGCTATTCCATTTAAGCAAATGCTTTCATGCAGCGTTGACTGATTATAGGAATTGTTGAACAGAACCCTACTGGGAAAAGAATTCTTTGCAATTTTGAAATTATTTTTTTTTCAGATGGTTAAAGCTGGATCCTGAATTTTACAACCATGCTTGTCTTTTCTCAGTGGGGAGATGAATCTAAGCATGTGCCAGTTTTGTCCAAGTTGCATATTCTAAGCTCTTCAGGATTAAGAAAGAAAATTTTTGTCATTTGATTTGACCTTACTGTCATCCTATACTCATCTGGCATTTGAAGGTATGCAGTGTATGTGGAAAGGAACCTGAAGGTCTCCTTCTGGAAAGACCTCTAAAGCTCTCAGTCTTATGATCATTTAAGGTCATATCTGTAAGGACAAATAAAATGATCACAGTCTCTGGTACTTTAAATATAGCTTGAGAAAATTAGTTTTGTGCAGTCACCCCTACGTGTGTGCAATGTCCATAACTCCTTACAATTTTATAATACCTTGGTTACTTTCATCTAGATATGAATAAGCAGACCACAGAAATAATTAACTTGAGGAGGATAAGGTAGATGGCAGAGCAATGTGCTCATAATAAGTACCTTCATATAAATCCTATTGCAGCCTCTATTTCCACATTTGTTATTATGATTTATAGCTTTGTGTTTCCTAATTCTTTTCTTTTAGACACACATATACATATGTAAGTGTGGAAAGGATAGAAGTGGCCGAAATCACAGTCAGTGGTCACATGGGTAAAACTCATTAAAACCCTTGAATTTATTATCCATTTAAATTTTTGGCATATCACAAAGAATTCTGTTCCCATATGAAAATACTTTGTAGGCAGTTACTTAGCCATTTTCAGCTAATTTAAGTTCCTTCCCTTTAGCAGAGTTACCTGTGTTTTCCAGTTCCACCTTCAGCCCATCAATTCCGGCTTTTTCTCTACCTCTTATCCTGAGTTATGGTATGTCTGTCCAGTGTCTAAACACCAAAGATGTGAACATATTTGGTTGCTTTTTTGTTTTCAGCACAGAGAGTTTGGATCTCACCAAAAGTAAGTATCCTTGACATGATATCAGATATGAAAAAGTGACTTCGTAGGAATTTTCTAGATTTCAGAAAAAAAGACATAAAAATATTAAGAAGAAACTCTTCTGTTCTGTAAAAACAGGTCTTAAGTCATATCAATGGAAGTTACGAATATTACAGGATAATACTGGCATCAAAGGAAAGTAGCAAGGTATATCTGTAAAGTAAAAGTGTAGAGGTCCAGGATGAAGGGCTCAGGGTCAGTGGCTGGTAGCAGAGAGCCTGTTGAGAAGACTTTCAACAAAGATGAGCCACAGCCTGAGAGCAGAAGTGATTGATGAGGATGAACCACAGCAGGAGGCAGCAATGCAGACTTTAATGTGAGAGGGAGTCAAGAGGTGAGGGAAGTGGAGTATGGAGAAATTCAGCAATTGTATCAGTGAAAGAGGGAGAAGAAGGCACACACAGGAGGAGACTAAATGACAGCATGACTCTGGCTACACATTAGAGTGTGGGAATCAGGAAAAAATCAGTTAGAGGAAGACTAGCAGCTGGGAAAAATTATAGCAAAAGAGAAAAGCTTTTGTGAAGGAGAACTGTGTAGGACTGCTTGGAGTGTCCAGGGCAATCCTGAGAAAGCAGAGTACATGAGCAACTCAGAGAGCAATTCCTTTTCTTTCCTCAGTGTTATGCTTTCTTTTTCCTCATTCCTTGTAAGACTTAATTAGCTTTCTGCTGTTGTTTGGGCTCAGTAAATATTTATTGTTTATGTATCCCCTTTTGGTTTTAATATCAATTTAAATAATTAATATTAAAATGAATTTAATAATAGAAAGGTGGTATTGTTTCTAATAAGCAAAAATAGTAATTGAAAATCACTGCTTTGCTGGGGCCAGGAAATGAGATTATAGTTTCACAAAGCCATCCTCAACACATTAAAAAAATAAGATAGCTGTGTTAAATTCTCTTTTTATTTTGATTTAAAAGTTCATCTGGATTTTTGTGTTACCTTAAGATGCCTTTGAGGTGGTTTTTGTTTTGTTTTTTTTTTTAATATCTCTTTTAATTTTAGAGTGAAAAATAGAAAATATTTGGTTCTCTGGAAAAAATTAGGTTTGACAGTCTCAAAGCATACCTGATTTAAATGTTTTTGATTGGTACACACTTCTGTCACGGATTTGTAGTAAATACACATATATACACAGATATGTATTCTCTGTGTTCATATTTTAAGTTTTTTATTTCTTCCTAACTTCAGTTTTTCTACAAATATTAGAAGCATCAGAGGGTGCATCCCTCATTGGAACAACAATATCACATCTCTTATTCAGCATAGGGCAGTTCTTGTTCAAACCTCCTACATCCATGGAGGTCTCTCACCTCCCTCCCTCGTGCCCTCCTGTGGGACACAAGCTGTGCCAATGGTGACGAGCACAGGAGCACAGTCCATCCTGAGCTCGGGCTCCTTGTTTTCATAAAACCCCTAGGAAGTTAATACCTCTATCTACCATGGAATGTAAATGAAAATGTTTCACAGGTTGAAAAGTTAGTAAGAGGAGAAGAACGTCCACAAAGCAGACAGGTAACTGTGTGAGAACCTTTTACTAGGAGTTGCCTAGGAATTACACCCCTGGCTTTTGTGCTGGGCAGCTGCAGTGACCCTGCCTGGCTGCAGCACTGGGCACTGCTGGGTTCTTGGCGCATCGGGTCAGGATAACCAATATTAGTGGCATATTTCAGTCCTGAAATGGAGCTTTTCTCACTATCATCATCACTTTTCACTTCTGGGCTGAGCACAGAATTGCCAGCTGGATATGTGAGTTGGCTTGAGTGCTTGGTCATGGAGTTTGCAATGTCTTTCTCAGGGACTATGCCATGAACTAGGCTCCCAGCCAAATTTAAAGCCAAATGTATGTAAGTGAAGCCAGTAAATTAATGTCTTCCTAACACGACAATTAATAGTATATTGTATAAAGGCTGAGTTATTTTTAAAAATGCTATTTGTGCAACATACAGAAACTAATAGCTTCATGCTAATAGAATTTTTGCTCCTTTCCTGAATGGGCTTCCTGAGAGTGTGCAAGCTGGCTCTGGCATTGGCAGTGGGTAGCTGGATTAAGAGACTTCTCTGTATCTAATTTCTTTAATTCTCTTGATGAAAAGTTATATATTCTATATATGTGACAGATATTATTGTAACTAAATCCACTCCCATCTTCCAAACTGATATATGATGAGAAGGTCACCATGTAACAGTGCCTAAGCTTTGCTTTCTCTGGAAGCCAAGCAACAGCTTCATTTCTCTTCCAAGCAAGTTCGCCTGCACTGTGGTAGTTCTTCAGTTTATTTTGCAGTAAATTGGCATTAAAAGGGTATGAGATTTTTTTCTTCTGATCTGTCAAGAGACAGCTTCAGGGACCATCTACAGATCCCTCTCCATATGCAGTTCATGTGCAAAATTTAATACATTTCAGTCATGAGTAAAGAACACCATAGAAGTGCTCCAAGAAAGAAGAGTGAGGTTTACATGAAGACATGGTAATGATTTCTTCATAGTGACTATTACTTCCACCCACTCTTTACCAGATTGAAAACACACCAAAGCTTTGTTTTGCAAAAGCCTAAGCCCTAAGCAGGAAGAAGATCAATTGAAAGAATGACTGAAATTAAATTGAATTGAATTGAATTAAATTCAAGACTTCACCATTGATTATTCCTGGGGCAGTTTTTTCCTGTTACTTTTTCCAGGACTTAATTGTAGATCCTTGGTTAGCTTATAAGCACAGAGTACTCGTTTTCACTAGGATGGAATCTGACAGACACAGGAATGATGAGACTTGATATTGGGCAAAAAGAGATTAATTTTGCCTGCCTGTAGAGAAAATTACAAAAAATGGATTTTTTAAGGCAAACACTATTTTACAGTAACACTCCTTCCCAGCAGTAGTCAAATTCTATTGTTGTACTGTGGAGTTCTGTGCTGTATATGCAGCTCTGTCCTTCAGCCCTGCATGTTTTGGTTTCTCCTTCCTGTCAGCAAACCCTGGTGTACTTGGTAGTTAAAAATAATTTTCCCTACCTACTGCTCTGACAGACTTTCTCGCTTTTTATGTCCATAAATTAAATTTCAGTGTTCTGAATTTCAACATCCCTCATGATTCATCCTCTTGTCCTGAGTTTTGCTCCTCATCAAGTTACTTCTTTTCCTTTCACTCTCACAGCTAAGCTAGATGCACAGATAGTATTTAGACTGAAGAAAAACTAGAAAATTATGTTCACAACTGTGGGTAGACCATGGCAAGGACCATATTATCAATACCTATATATACATAATTTTTGAGTAAATTCCTTTGCTCCATTACAAAATACAGCCTTGCATATTTATAAACTAGGTAAATGATCTCTCTTTTAGGTAAAAATCTCTCTTTTACAGTTTTAGGCCCTCAGGTTTGGGTTACATGGTTATTCAGTGGCTAGAAAATAATGGAGCATGTGAACAAAATGTTTTGTCTCCATAAAAAAAAGAGGAGAAATGAAGAATGTTTATTGTAGGAAGAGAAGATGATTGTTCTCTCTCTCACTCACTTTGTTTACATATACATGTACACCACCATACGTCATGGAAAAAATATTTAGATTATTATAGTTCAACAAGGGAGGTAAGGTGAACATTCAGAAAAGAAATTTTGGGGGGGATACCTGTTCAGTGATGAAGAAAATAATACAAGCTTTTCAGAAAGGGTAGAGCTCAGTGGAATTAACTTTTATTAGATTAGTCCTGTGCATGATTGATGTGTAGAGTGCACTGAGTGCCTAAAATTACTCAGCCCAACCTACACCTCTGTTAAGTCATTGGCTCCCTGGCTGTTTTTGACAGAAATGTGGTTTTCTGCACACTTGGTGTTCTTCCCCCTTCCTGAATGAATGTAGAACCTTCATTCATGTCATCTGATGACCATTAACATTATGCCAGTAAACTTATTTTTCATGCACTCTTTTTTTGCACCCTTTTTTGTCTTATAATGCCACAAAAACACATTCCTTTCGAGTTGTATCCCAGCTATTAACACTCAATATTTTGATAGTTTTCTGAACACTATTGTGTTTTACTTCATCTGATCATATTAAATTATAATTAACAAGTTTTGTGGTAATTAATTACATAATATGATCTTAATAATGTAGATCAGGACTTATCTGTTTCCTTCTATTTTGTCAAACAATACTGTATTTGCTCATAAAAGTTTTAACTTGCAGAAATGGAAATATAGACAGAGTGATGGAAAATTACATCAGTGGAGAAGCAGGCATAAGCAGAATGCTGCAATTTCACAAGTGTTTATGTCAGTGAATGCCATGTGTTCCTTTTAAAACATTTTTAATACAATACCAAAACTGTTAGCATAAAAGGATAATTACAAGGTTACTTTTATTTGTTCTGAAAATAAATTGCCAGTACAGAGAACCATAAAAGGAATAGGAATGCAACTTCATTCCACTCTCAAATTCATCATTTAGACATTCAGAACACGTACATTATCTTTTGGTTTTGCAGAAGTATTTAATAAAATGTTAAATAATAAATGTGTATTCTTGAGAGTGCAGCTTTTTAAAGAAAAGGTCACTAAAAGTATCTCAGCTGCAAGGAAGAACAGATGTGTTCCTTGCTATTGAACTCCAAAGCTCTTTTAGAAATCTGTTAACCTGATTTTCATATGACTGTTTACCCAGATTCATCATATTCAGCACTTATGATGCTAATATTATTTTACCTCAGCATCATTATTTCTTACCCCAATTAATCTGCATTTGACTGTTTCCTCTCGTATTCTCACTAGTTAATTTTGCTAAACAGGACTGTGGCAAAGAAACAGATCTTGAGGCTTAATGCTCCTTTAGCACTTCTCTGGAAAAAAAGCAGGTGGCACAAAACATTTAATGCATCTTCATAAGAGACTGAAATATTACAACATGCCCACCTGAAAATTCTAAGTCTTTTCAAACTTCATGGATTCCAAAGTCCTACAGCAAGCGACCTGCAGCTCCAATGACCCAAGAAGTCCTTTCCAGACATGTGTTTTGGGCTGACACCCCCTCCAGTGCTCAATCAAAGTACTCGGTCAGATTTTTTATTCAAAATTAACATGATATAAACTGAGGCTAAAGGATCCTCTCTAATGAAATAGTTGATTTATAAATACGGTATTTCACAGACCAAACATTATTTAGTACTACGATCTTCCACAAATTTCTTACATTTTCTTAAAGTATTCTTTTCATATATGCTGTTTCTAAAAATTAAATTCTATGGAAGAAGGATTCACAGACTCCCCTAAAATTTAGTGATTCCTGATTTCTAAGCAGAAATACAGTAGAAAATGAAGAATCCTTTTCTAAAACTAACCTGTTCTTAACATCTTTTCTGTTTGATATATTAGGTACAGCTAACACTCTCAAGTGGACTAATTAAAAAGGAGGAGGTAGTTTGTGCGGTAGCCACGACACAAAATGCCTAAGTCTTCCTAATTTGAAAGTGTTTAGGTAGCTTTTGTGTGATAATCTGTATGTTTGAATTTAAACTGAATCAAAGATATGATGCCATTTTATAAAACAGCCTTCATCTGTAGGTAAAACAGCCTTCTAGCAGTAACTGTGGATATGATGCCACTATGTAGGACCATAGTAAGAAACAACAAGCAAGCAAAAGAAAACATTAGTCTAATTAACAGAAAATCATAAAATCATGGGATGATGGAATATTTTGGTTTGGAAGACACCTTAAAATCATGTTATTCCAAGCCTTCTGCCATGGGCAGGATACCTGCAAAAGCACTGCAGAAAGAAAAGGCTGGTGTCAGAACTGCTAAACCTTAGTTTCTGAGCAAAGACTCCCTCATTTACTGCCTCAGAGTGACTGGAGGTCTTGATTTAAAGTGTAGTAGTTGGATCTCTGTCCCAAGAGTTTGCCTCAGCTGGCAGGCAGAGCTGGTACAAGTACCAGCTGAAAGGACCTGCCTCCCTGCACCTCAGGAAGGTGGAAAAGGCAATGACCACATTAATTGATGCTTTAGTCAGTTGAAAACAAAGTCAAATTTCCTATAATGTCAGTTATGTGTGTTATCTGGGCATTTGGTTAGGAATCCAAAATATAACCAAGGCCTCTGTGGTCGCTGTAATAAAAATAGGTACAATTCTTTGCCAGTTTCACTCAATCCCAAAGGATAAACTCTGAACTCTTCAGTGGCTCTTCAAATCTCTCCAGGTAACCCTCACAGCACAGTCTTCTGAAGCTGCTTTCAGCAGTGTCCTCATGTTCCCAATCTTCATATGATTGCTGAAGTTTCCTTTCACAGTTAACTTTTTCTGTTTTAAATTGTTTCTCTTCTATAAGAAATTCCAGCCTTGGACATACTGAATTCGAAATGGAAACTACTGCACCAATTATCTGTCTTCCAAGTAGTCGCTTCATGTACTTGCCTATATCAAAAATGCTTTTCTAGGGTGCAGAGCTAGTAAATGCTATTCAGACCTTATGTCCCTGCAGACTTTCACTAGGATCACCATCCCTCTACAGGCATTTTTGTCTGCAGGTTCCTTTATGTTATTTGGGCCACAGATTTTCTGGGTAGCTGGCTACGGTCACTCTTTTAATTCACTTTTATCTGTCTATCCTGAACTGCATGAATGGGATGTTTTTTCCCCTTCCAACTGAGATTTGGCAGTGAGGATCAGTGATTTCTCCTAGTCTCATGTAGAAATTAATTGCACCATCTATGTGAAACCACAGACTGAGGTATTTTCCTGTGTTTTAGAGTGTTTTCTCATTTCCATATAGATCTTTGTCATTTCTTGAGGTGTGCCCTGGGAAGCAATTGCTTTTGTTTTATCATTCACTTATATATGATCATCACCTAACATTTAAGTTCTCTCTCCAGACATGGTTGCTGGCTTCCTCTGACAGATGTCTTTAGCTGTTTGCCAGCATCTTGGCCACTAACTTTCCTTAATCCCATCACAAAATTCTACTTACATTGAAAGACTTTCCTACTTAGGAAGGCAAAAAAAGTTTCCCATTTTTGTCTATAGTTTCATTTTGTAAAATGGTCCAAGTTTAAAATTTTCTGTCTGTCAATTATACATGAACTTGAAATGGGATTATCTGATACACTTCAGTCATGCTGCATGCAACACAAAGCAAGCATAGTACCTGAGTAAAATACTGTATGCTGAAAGAGGCACAAGTCCTGGAGTTCAAGCACTCAGCGTTGCTCTCTGTCTGAACACAGATTTTTTATGTGTTAAGGCTTTCCAAAATAGAAAAGAAATATTTTGATCATTCTTTACAGCTTAGAAGTTGTTAGAAAAATAAGAGTTCACTTTTTATTTAGTCATCTCAAATTGAAGATGTGGTTTAATGTTTTTCCCCTGTTTTGTCTCCACACTCAAATTCCTATGGGCTTTCTTTCTCCCAAAATATGAAGCTACAATTGTTAGGAAAATAATATAACGAACTAGCACAGAAAACATCATTATTCTGATGTATGCACCTCTAATGGCCCCACAGCCTCAGAAAGGACACAGAGCTAAAGCCAGTAGGAAGAGATTGCAGCAGGGATGATGAAGAATGTGGAACAGGATTTTTTCAGTCCAAAAAAAACAAAAGACTGAAGGAGATGTTTGAGGCCTGTAAAGTCAGGGATACTGTGAAAAAGGTGACTACAGAATGATTTATTCATTGTTCCTACATTGCAAGAACTAGAGCATTGCAGACAATTACCAGGCAAACAAGCAAGAGGAAGTACTTCACAGTACAAATTTAGACTAAGGGACCCATTCTATAGGATACTGCATGGACCTGATGGATATTCTGGCTCAAAAAGAGAAAAAGAGATTAGACAAAATGAGTTGAGTTTGATCTATCAATGGCAATTAAACACAAAAAAAATCTAAGCCTCTAAACCAGCAGTCAGCAAAATAAAAGTGTCCCTTCCTATACTTTTCTTTTCTTACATATGTTTCTTAGGTATTGGTATTAGCCATGCTGACAGAGGATACTAAATAATTGGATCTTTGTTTATTCCTGATATGGCCATTTTTAGTTTCTAATGTTTTGTTCATATTTGCCTCTGGTCTGGGACTTGAAAAAAACGGTCTGATTGCTAGACTGTGTGGATGCTGGAAGCCAGAAGTTTGGGTGACTTATCCAGCATGGTAGATTCAGGTCTTAAAAGTAACATCTCTTTCCTCACTCTGAAGTCTTCATCTATTGTAAATTTTGGTTGGCTTTTGGTAAAAGTCTAAGTAGCTCATATCAAAGCTGGTTTTCATTACCCCAGTAAAAGAACTTAACATTTTATTAAACTTTTTATCTTTACTACCGCTCAATAATATATTTCTCCTACAATGTTCTAACTATGATCTTAGCTTAATTATAAATATTTTAAATCAGATAGGTGCATAACTCAACTGACTGCTGTGCTTACCTGACGCACTTTTATGAAACTTCAAATTTAATAAAAATCTAGAGAGGTTCATGGGGTACATATTCACATGGGTATAAGCCAAGACAGAATGTGTCTTTAGTAGACATTGGCACGAATAGTTTAACTGTGCAGCCTGTACCTTTCTGCTATATATGACATTTCATAGAATAAAATAAGGTTTAAATTAAAATTTAAAACATTCCCTAAATATTTACAGGGAAAAAATGTTCTCATATGCTCATTTGTCACATTCATTCTTGGAGAACATTCTTCCTCTCTTTTCATGCATACAGAACTGAACCCATCTGTGTATTAAATGACCCGGAATCTAAAGATATTCCCCAAACTAAACACAAAGATATTAAGATTATTAAACATTGAGAGACTGAATAAGGGTAGCTATAGAGAAAATTTAAAGTTTATTAACTAAAGACTTTCATTACAAAATTTAAAAAAGAGTCAACAATTTTTGATACACTACATAATAGGCAGATGTAAAAAAAGTATTCAAATAACTAATTTGCTTAACTTCGTGGGTTGCTTCTATTCTAACTGAATTTTGAAGAGCTCTCTAAACAAGAATGCTGGTGCAGAATTCTGACATTTGTTAAATCCACAAAGGATTATTTTAGAAAATAACAATAGCCAGTATTCATACAGAAAAAAAGAGGAATTTTAATTAACAAAATGTGTATCTTTTTGTTTTGTTTCTGAAACAAAAGAAGCAGGGTAGAAGGGAAGAAATAAGCAAAGAATTATTGGCTTGATTTTTAGGGTTCTGAGAACCCAGAGTTCCTGAAAGATCGCTCCAAAAGAAGTGGGAGAAAAAATTAACAACTCCTATTTAGCTGAAATTTATGCAGAAAGATGTAACAAACATACTTTTTTTAAAACAAAAATTTAGTTATGTTGATTTCATCATTTATCTGTAAGAATATTTCAAATTAAATACATATTTTTTGTGAGAGATGCCAAACAACTGGGCTGTTGCCCTGATTCCTTTTGCCAGTCCAGCATCAACTCCTACAATTTTTCCAGCACAAAATATGATACAGACACAAGTGGGTAGGAATAAATACAATATAGCATTTCTTTATGTATGAATATAAATATGCATGTGCATATAGACAGACACACAAGTGTGTACTGCAAAGGAGCAGCCACAGTCTGGACTGGGGCCTCAGGTGATCTGCATATTTCATCTATCTGTAAATTGGCCCCTGGGCTTTAGTGGGTGAGTCATTTTGTACCACTGTGCACTCTTGAGTTCAATTCTTGATGTGCCTTTACTGGTCCAAAAAGATTTGAGAAGCTCTTTTACATAGCTGACAGTCACCAACTGAGTGAGTTTTTTGGGGTTCTGTCATCTTCTAGGTTTGGTTCTGATATTTTGGTGGCTGTGTGTAGTTCCTATTGGAGCCCACAGGCTTTCTATTTTCAGTTAGCATTGGCTGTTAACTCCTGTGGGACTGAAAATTCATTCATTTGCTATAGTTGGTACTCTGGCATTGCAATCATGTTGTTTCAAATTTTTCTCCATTGAATACAGAGGCAGCCTAGGCAGCTGGTTTAAACTAGGCTCTTAGTTTTAGTACGCAGAAGTGAAATGAGATGACTCTTGGTGCATATCATGGCCACACAGCACAGCAGGGTTGCAAATACCTGAGCTACCTCCAGGCAAACAAGTGACATATTCTGCAAAACTATTTAGCCTGGCCAGACCCAGCACTGACGTAGTTTCCAGTACCTGCGTTGGGGCTAAAGTATTGGATCCATTGTGCTGTGTAAGTAAACGTATTATGTCACTCAGCATGAACCATTGGGGATTGTTTTTTTTCCTTTCTCTTTCATTAAGAGACCCTTCCTCTCTAAACCAGAGCAACACTTCTGTCCTTAGATGAGTCACCTACCACCAGCAATGGGGACTGCTATGACCCTTAAAAAGAATAAAATTCTTTGAATTATACTGCTGCTGCTTTTTATTTTAAAAAGCTAATACAAGGAAATGAAGAAAGAGGTACACGTTTCAGTGTCCCTTCCACTGAGGAAATCATAATCCTCACTTCAATACGCCAGTCTGAAATAACACCAGGGAAAAGGAAGTTGATACAAACTCTCTCTTAATATAGAAACATATGAAAAGATTTGTAGGATGTTATTTGCTAGTACATTTGAAATATTCTATGCTGATGGAGATTATCCAGATGGCAGGAAGTTTTTGCTGCTGATTTACTGGGGGTAGTGTAAATTTGGTGCCTTTTTTTTCTATGCTGCAGCCTGAGGTTTTTATCTGTTGTACCATTAAGACTGCAAACTCTTTTAGAAAAAAATCTCAAATTATGAGTTCATACAGTGTTTTCTATATTCAGGCCCAAGCTTTCTTACTCTTCTAGCATTATAATTAACTTCTAGCAGCAAAAAGTAGCCAGATTCTGAAATACAAGTAGCAAGTGTGTAATTCTGGCAAAACTGATCAAAATTGTGAACATTATTCATAGACCTATACTCATAGGTGTTTTTTCAGATTTACAAAATTATCTTGAGGTTGACATCAATTATATACCTCTCACCTTTTTATTTTCAGTTATTTACTCTTTAGGTGACAGCCTAAATTATACATAGAAGATAATAACCCTCATACCTGACGGATCTTTGGAAAGTATGATATATTTAAAATCATCTTGGATGGGACACCTTACTGGTGTAAGCTGGAAAAGTAAAATTTATTTCTTAAAGGTCAGAATAAGAAAAGAAGCTTAAGTTATTCAATATTTTGTAAGATACAGCAGATGCATTGGGACAAATTTGTATCAGCACAACTGGTCTGTAATCAATATTAGCTAGTGCACTAGTAATAGTAACAGTAGTA
The DNA here is from genome assembly GCA_013399915.1 of Illadopsis cleaveri. Classification (NCBI taxonomy): domain Eukaryota; kingdom Metazoa; phylum Chordata; class Aves; order Passeriformes; family Timaliidae; genus Illadopsis; species Illadopsis cleaveri. The sequence continues at coordinate 1,974,344 of VXBB01005920.1, forward strand.
GTAGTAGAATCTTAGTCAATGAAATTTTGCTGCCTTCTATCTGTTGCTCTCAGTCCTGAAATGCTAGATTGTGAAATGATGTCCAGTGTGGCCCTACATGTAATACTACGTGAATGAAAGTTTTCTAAGAGTTCCAGGTTATGTACACACATTAAGTGGTATATGGTGTTTCAAATCCCATTTGAACTCATTAATATGGTGGTAGTATGGCTAACTGGCTTTCAAACAGCTAACTAAGGAAATGTTACTTGCAACACAGTGACTCTGAGGCCAAATAAATTGTTTGCAAGATAACTTTATATTTCACATCTGCAATTCAAATCCTGCCTGCCAGTTTTAAATCTGTAGCAGTGTCATACCTGAGAGAAGATTCCACTGTATTACAGTGTTAAATCACATAGGGTGGTCCCCTGGCACTGAGTCAAATTGGCACATGCAAATCCACATTTTGATACACCAAAACAGACTTTGGATGTGATTTCTGGCCCATTTGAACTCTTGAATCAGAACATCTTAGGAGGTGCTCTACAACTTTTAGCTGATTCTGCGCTAGAGACTCTTTTGAAAATGTAGCAGTATAATGATCTAGTTCCTAATAGAAGCCTTCCAGTACCCAAAAGGGGGCCTACAAAAAAGCTGGAGAACAACTTTTCAGAAGGGCATGTAGTGATAGGACAAGAGGTAATGGGTTTAAATTGAAAGAAGGAAGGTTTAGATTAGATATTAGGAAGAAATTCTTTACTCAGCGTGTGGGGAAGCACTGGAACAGGCTGCCCAGGGAAGCTGAGAGGATGCCCCATCTCTGGAAGTGTTCAAGGCCAGGTTGGATGGGGCTTGGAGCAATGTGGTCTAGTGAAAGGTGTCCTTGCCCACGGCATGGGGGTTGGAACTAGATAATTTTTAAGGTCCCTTCCAACTCAACACATTCTATGCATTAGAATGTGTCTTGATAGTCTATTTGCTCATGTAGACATAGCTGTGGATTGCCAGATATAAACAAATGAAAGGGAAAAATAAAATTGTTTTTCATTAGCAGTGGCATTTTGGGATTCATAGATTGTGTGAGCATGCCTGAAGAGACACTGCTATGACTAAAACACCATGGAAATGAGAGACATTTAATGACAACAGCACACGTTCTTCTGCCAGAATTACAATGTGGAAACTTACAAAATAAAACTGAAATCTGTGATTTTGTCAGATAAACATGGCATCAGCAGATAAAAATATATTTAAACTTTGCTTGGAAAATATTTTTTATTGTTATTTCTGGATAGATTCTGGTGCCCACCAACTGACTCAGATTCCAGTCAGTGAGTTTAGTGCTGACCGTTAAAACTAAGGTGTTTCCTTAGTGAATATGGTCCCTTTGTAAAATCCTTATTAAGATTTAAATTTATACATTTGCACCCATAAGAAGGGAAATTTACGACCTCATTAAAATAGCATAGCTTCCACTGATATTCTGGAACTCAGAGGCATTCAGAGATTCCACTCTATCAGCTAGCAGTAACCATATGGATGGTAACCATAAGGTTATAGATGTAACCATATGATGGTTACAGCCAGCCTGGAAGCCAGGTTGGAGCTGGGTGGAGCTGGTTACCTGTGGACTACACAGTGCAGGCAGTTTGAAAGAGCATGATTTACAAAATAGATGTGACAAGTCTCTGCAGTGCTTTGCAGAGCATGAGAAGCCTCAGAAAACCCTGTTTGGCTGTTCTGCACTGAAATAAGGCACAGGTCTCTGGCACACAGTGTTTTCAATTAATGTAATCTGTGGTCTCAAGAAAACAGATAACCTAACAGGCACAGAACTTTGCAAAATCACACCAGCTTAATATATATTAACCTTCTACAGGGTATTTCAAAATTACCTGACTGACTTGCAAGACAAATGTCTCTTCAAAGCTGACATTTGGACTCACCAAGCCTTTTGACACTTGATGATGACATATTGCTCTTAAAAGGCAAACCTATTGAACCAGACCTGCACTCTCCTTGGAAAACTATGGTCTCTCTAGACACTGCAGTTCTTGAGTGCAGAGTGTGACAGGTACACAACTAGCTTTCCACCCTGTTGTTTACATGTTTGTCATTTTACATGTTGTTTGCAAAACACATTTCATCTTAGCAGAAGTCTCTGTATTTTTTTTTTTTCTGGCAGAGTACAAGCATAAAGATCACAGAGTGCTTTTCTGTGGTATATTCTCTTAAGTAACATCAGCAGATTGCAGCACCAACAGAGGTTCAAGACACCGTGCTCCACAAGCCATTCAAATGCCAATAGTTTTGTACTGCTTTTGTCCCATCTCTACTGAAGATGGAATTATAAGGAAAACAAATCATGTTTGATGAAATTAGAGTGTCTGAAACTAATTACACTGCCCTCCTCTAAGACATGCTGAAAACTTTCATTGGAGTACACAGGCAGGTGCAATAACATGATTTGAGCATATAAATGAATAACTACAGCTTGTTCCTAAGCTGATGGGTCTGATGAATTATAAAGGTCACTCTCAGAGAAAAAAAGGTGGATTGGGATCAAAACAGAGGAAGCAGACAGAATGTATGCATTTATAACAAAAGAAAACCGAAACCAAATCAAACAAAACCTGACCACTTGACTTTAGTTTTTAAAATTTTTGATCTTTTTTCCTATGGGTTTCTTTTTTAACACTTCTTTCCTTAAAAAAGCATGTAGCTTTTTATTTCTGTGCTCTTGATTTCTCTCTCTGATGGAGCATTATGAATACTTTTTGCCAAGCTCTAAAGACACCTTGTGATTTGCAGATGGCCTTGTGATCATAAAGATGTGAAATTATTCTAATCAAAACAGAAATATTCAGCAGTGTAGAGGTTCTCTCTCCAACCTCTTAGCTACTTGTGAGCAATCTATATTATGTTGCTTCATGCTCGCCCATTAAAAATTACTTTCGTTATTCAGAAAAATTATGATTTAATTTTGCTTTTGTGGTTTTCTCATAAACATTGTGGGGGAAAGTAAATACATTTTGTTTAAATAAGAACAGACAGCTTTCACATGTGATTAATATTAGCATTAAAGCAAAAGAGTTACTTTTATAGATTTCTTTTATGTTCTTTAAAGAAAGCTTAATACAGAAGAGAATGTCAACTGCAGGACAAGCAATCCAACTATATATTGTTTAAGAAACTAAAATTGGTATCTCTATACATCTGAAAGCAGCCTATGTTTCCAAGAAAAAAAAACAAAAAAACTTTTCCATTTCTACTTTTTAAAGCAATCTTTATGTTAAAATTTCCTGATTTTATTTTTAGAAACTGAAATTGGTTGCCTTTTTGAAAAAGATGTAGTGAAAGTAATTTCTTTCAGCTCTTCAAATCTGTCTCCTTTGAAAATGTGCAAGGCTTTGAAATTATCTCCACAATGGCTGAATTACTTAAAAGTAGAGTTCTGCTGGCTGAGACTGATAAGACAATGGAAACAGTGGAACCACCATTCTCATGTAGGAATGCTGGAATTGTGTCCCAGTAGATGAGTCCTAAGGTGAGCATGCAAAACAAGCAGTTCTAGGAGAATCCTGTTTTGCTGATTTAACTGCACTTGCACTAACAACTAGGGAATTCTCCCAGAACAGCTGTGTCAGTCAGCAAAGCTATTTTGGTATAAATCTGTACTGTGTACCTAGCTTGATATTTGGGATGGAGTTGACCTTACAGTAGAAAATGCCAAAAGAAGTGGGAGAATGGAAAAATTTGCTGTTACCATGTAAGCAGACAGAAAAGTGTACCTGCATTCTCTGTGACTGCTTAGTAGAGGATGCTCAAAAAATCCAAAATGTATGATTTAAATAAAGTAGAATTTAGAAAACTTATATCTATCTGCTAAACATTGAAATAATATAGGAATTATTGTTATGTCATGAAACTTTAAGAAGAGTAGGAGACCACTGAAGGTCAATGCTGATGGGAGCTATTGCCCTGGGATGGAGTTGTTATAAATGAAAAGCGAAATCAGAAATTATCAAACAATAGTTTATTAAAACAATCTCATTACCAATATGGAAAAGTCACAATAAAAGAAACAAAACCGGTGTGGGTGGTAGGGAGACAGCCTCCGAGAGACTGATCTGCCCTATCCACATCATACAGTTTCTAGGGTCTGGTTTTTATAGGGTTTTTTGTATTCTCAGGCAAGGTTTATTGTGTGGTTGGGTGTAGTGTTTATATGTAAGTCTGATAATTTAAGTTCTGAAAGGATTTTTTTGCCAGGCTCGGGCTGCTGAATAGATTTTTTTGGAACTTCTGATTGCTGTGTTTTTCGGTTCTCGATTTATATCAGGTGTTGATGACCGGTAGGAGGCGGTGATTATGGGCTATCTCTAGTCCGGCCACCCCTTTCTGTTGTAAATGTTTTTTGGCCAAGCTTATTGTTCTACGGAGAATGGGTCTGATAAGCAAGTTTCGCTGCTGGACACACTTGTGCTCAATCATAGTCAAGTTACTGGTTTCTTGATTTGTTTTGCACAAAACATATTTTATAACATATGAATTTTTCTACACTATCTATAATATATAACAGTCTTTTGCATAAAGAAACGGATGCATAAAAATTCATGCTTTTGTCCAAAGCTATTCTATCTCACAAACTACTATTCTACTTAACACACGATAAGATTAAACTTTTTTATTTTTTTAATACCAATCTGAATCATATTCTTTTCAATCTTCTTGGGAAACTTCACAGTATTTTTGATAGGCCTTTTTTTTCTTTTTAATTTTTTTCTCAAACTTTTTAAGAGTTTTAGCTGCTGTTCTTATTTTCTCTTTTTTTTTCCAATTTTATTATTTCAAATATGTTTGAAAGCTGGTTTGATTTTTCTCTGGCCAATTCAGGGTTTATTGGGAGGGCCACTACTTGCATTTTTTGGACAACTGAATGAATTAGTCTAATAAGGCAAGGGATCAGGCAAGGTAGAAATATAATTTTTGCAATGGAACATGATATGAAGAGAATTATTTTTTTCTACTGTGCTCTCTGTCTAAACAACTGTTCCCACTAAGAGGCTTGCAGAATAGAATTCTATTTTTGTACCGGCACATGAGCTACTTTTTTTATCTTAGCCGCTAGTCTTCTGATTGTATTTTTTATAGTCATCGATCTCAATACAACACTCAGATTCATTGAATTTTTCACATACTCTTTCCTCTTTTGCGAGCAGATAGTCTAAGGCTAACTGATTTTGATAAACAAAGGCTCTTATTTGTGAGTGTTGTTTTGCTAGTAGCTCTAAGGCATCTGAGGTGTGGTTGGATACGATCTCTATCACTGTTTGTAACTGGATTAACTTGTTTAGGAGGTATATGGGGGTTCTATATCCCCAGCTCCCATNTCAGGCAAGGTTTATTGTGTGGTTGGGTGTAGTGTTTATATGTAAGTCTGATAATTTAAGTTCTGAAAGGATTTTTTTGCCAGGCTCGGGCTGCTGAATAGATTTTTTTGGAACTTCTGATTGCTGTGTTTTTCGGTTCTCGATTTATATCAGGTGTTGATGACCGGTAGGAGGCGGTGATTATGGGCTATCTCTAGTCCGGCCACCCCTTTCTGTTGTAAATGTTTTTTGGCCAAGCTTATTGTTCTACGGAGAATGGGTCTGATAAGCAAGTTTCGCTGCTGGACACACTTGTGCTCAATCATAGTCAAGTTACTGGTTTCTTGATTTGTTTTGCACAAAACATATTTTATAACATATGAATTTTTCTACACTATCTATAATATATAACAGTCTTTTGCATAAAGAAACGGATGCATAAAAATTCATGCTTTTGTCCAAAGCTATTCTATCTCACAAACTACTATTCTACTTAACACACGATAAGATTAAACTTTTTTATTTTTTTAATACCAATCTGAATCATATTCTTTTCAATCTTCNACTCAGCATGTTATTTTCTGACCTTGGCAGGGTGAAAAAGAAAGGCCTTATCATTTCTAGGGTGCAGGACCCCCTCCATTTTCGGGGGAGTTCACTGTATGCTTTCTTTTTACAGATCTGGTAAATGCTATTAGGTGTTTTCCACCTTACATTTATTTTCTCTGGTTTTTTAGTACTTTCTTAAGCTCTCTAGGGATTGGAAAGGGTTAGCCCCAGGACTTTTGTGCTAGCATAATCTAATTTGTTCAATCTACTCAAAATTATTTTCTTGAGTGCGGCCCCAGAACCTCGCTGGAGGTTCAGGCTGCCACGTCTTTGATTTATTGTTAGAGCTCACCGTTAGTGTGTTTATACAAGGTGTATATTCAACTAGATCGGTGAACTCCTTACCTTCTTGGCTGATACAAACAGTCTCAATGATCTTTTGATCTAATATCTAGCTCTCAGGTTTTTGAACAATTTTGGAAATTTGAGAATTTTCTTATTTTAGTAGTTGATTTGGGGTTAATTCTTTTTTTTTTCTAGGGCTATCTTTCAGCTGATTTTAATCTCTCACAAATCTAGCAGTTTGTTAATCCTAGCTTGGTGGCTATTTTTGCATGAGATCTATGAACAGGTTCCTGTTTGGGGCAGGCAATTTTTAATCAGCATATTGCTTTTCTAGTTGTTTGTAATGTTCACTTAAAGTTTTCAATCTTTCTTGTTCAAGTTTTTTTTTGTTTTGTTTTAGCTTTTTGTTTTCTTAATTCTAGGGTTATTTCTTTTACTTTACTTTTAGGGTTGAGCTTCGCCTCATTTTTTGAAAAACAGAAAGTGGGATCAAACTGCAAACAGACTTTATCGTCATTATTTCGGAGCAAATCTAACACAATAGGTTTATTATTAAATGGCACTTTTTCTTCATGTTTGAGATTTCTCTCCACTCAATACAGTTTTCTTTTCATAGAGCACATCTCCAGTTTGTTCTTATCATAACACATGGGATTAACTTGGTAATAAGATAGAAAGGTAGATTTCATTTTCTTTTTTATCTATACAGTTTTATTACACATATTACATATGGGAATGGGAGGAATTAGCTTTGCCTCTTGTTTGTGGAGATTGTGGGCGAGGACTTTGTTATTACCTTTTGGATTTACAGACTGCTCGTCTTTAGCGGCTACTTCAGGGTCATGGCAAACTACTCTTTGTTTCAATTCACAGACCTTATAATGAGTACTATTAAACACACAATATTCTCTTTGCCGCTCTTGGGGGCATTCGATTATTTGTTCGGTCAGCGTAGCAGTCAGGCACTGCTTACACTCTCTCTTGAGGCTCAGCCCTTGCGGCTCCTCGGGGTTCCACCCCTTGGTAAACACGGCTAGACTCAGGACTATCAGGATTCTCTACAGATGTATCTTTTTGCTTCACTCTTCGCCCGTAAAGAAACATACGGCGGGGCAAACCATCTTCTCGGCAGCAAGGATAGGTTTCAGGGGCCCTTGAAGTTCGAATGGCAAACTTTCTTTTAAAGGTCGCTCACTGGAACAGTTTGATTGTGTCAGTTCGGCAGGGTACTTTGACTGTTCTCTGGCACTCATTGGCAAGAATTTCAGCTTTAGCATTTAATTTATCTTTCACTCTCTTTTTATATATTTAGTACTAGTCTGGAGACTCTAACTTCAGCAGGCTCTCTTGAGTAGCTAACACTAAGAGACAGCTAGTTTCCTTTTGTTTCTCAGTTAAACACTTAGTACACAGCTCTTTTGGTCGGTTCCCGCCCCAGCAATGAGTTACTTAGACTTGTTTACAGTAAACACACTCAAAGTGAATAAAGGGGAAGCATTCACAATCTGGAACTGGGCAACCTATTTGGTTTTTGTCTGTCATTTATGACGACACTGCAGCCTGATTTTCAAATCTCTAGGAGATGAAGACACCCTCCACTCTGGGGTGATCGGTGATTTTACTTTTTTTACTTTTGAGGAGTGAGTTCAGCTTTTTTCTGCCATTTGGATTGCTGTATCTGTGGTGAGAAGGACGATAAAGGGACCTTCTCAGTGGGGTGCCAGGGGAACTTCTTTTCAAGTTTTGATCAGGACTTTGTCTTTGGGTTGTACGTTGTGTACTGCATAGCTTAAAGGAACGCTCTGAGAGATGAGTCCACACTTTCGCAGGTTTTGTAAGGTTTTGTTTATAGCAATGAGGTAAGACTGGAACTGCCCATTCTCAATTTGACGGTGCCTCACGGGCATTCTATGGGTGTATGGCATCCCATACAGCATTTCAAAAGATGACAATCTTGTTTTAGAGTTAGGCACTGTCTTCACATTTAGCAAAGCTAAGGGAAGGTATTTAACTCATGACATTTTTGTCTTTAGCATTAATTTTGATAATTGTATTTTTAATGTTTGGTTCATTTTCTCTACTTGCCTAGAGCTTTGTGGGTGCCAAGGGGTGCGATATTGCCACCGGATTCTTAAGGCCTCTGATATCTGCTTGATAATTTTAGAGGTGAAATGAGTCTTTTGATCAGAATCTATGCAATCCACAATTCTAAAACGGGGAATAATTTCCTTTAATAAAATTTTGGACACTGTTTGGGCAGTTGCTTTGACTTTTGGAAACTCTTCTACCGAATTTGTTAATTTATCTACTATTACTAGTAAAAATTTATATCTTCCTACTTTGGGTAGTTCAGTGAAATCCACCTGGATTCTTTTAAAGGGCCTGTAGGCTAGAGGACGCCCTCCCCAAGCCTTTTGTCTGGATCTGGTTTGATTTACTCTTTGACAAATCACACACCCTTGCACCTTCTGTTTAGCTAATTTATGAATCTTTTTGCATCCAAAAAACTTTAAAAAC
>VXBB01005925.1:12617-23079 GCA_013399915.1 Illadopsis cleaveri
CCCTCAGTTCAGCCAAGCAGCGCCCCCCACGAAAGGAGAGGGTTCTCCTCACCCTGGAACCCTCAGACGAGGATGAGGGGGAGCAGTCCAGTGAGGACACCCCACTGCTGATCAAGAGGAAAAAGAAATCCATATTAAAACCAGAATCTCAAAACTGGAAACCTTGCTCTGGTTCCAAAAGTTCCAGGGATGATGCAAACAAGCCCCGTGGCCAAAGGACAGGAAAGCCCTCCCAGAAAGTGCTAATGAGGCTGAGTGGGTCTGAGTCCAGTGAGGAGTCTGAGTCCAGTGAGGAGTCTGAGCCCTCCTCTGAAGGGGAAACATCCTCTGAGCCCAGAGCTCCCCTTGTGCCTGCTCAGGCCAGGAGGGCACGGGGCAGAGCCAACCCTCCCAGGCGCTGGCTGGATTCCGACACCGAGCCCCAAAGTGGGGAGGAGGAACTGCACAGCAAGGACAGGAATGCCAGAGAATCCCAGAGAAAAACCAGCAATGGGGAGGAGGAACTGCACAGCAAGGACAGGAATGCCAGAGAATCCCAGAGAAAAACCAGCAATGGGGAGGAGGAACTGCACAGCAAGGACAGGAATGCCAGAGAATCCCAGAGAAAAACCAGCAATGGGGAGGAGGAACTGCACAGCAAGGACAGGAATGCCAGAGAATCCCAGAGAAAAACCAGCAATGGGGAGGAGGAACTGCACAGCAAGGACAGGAATGCCAGAGAATCCCAGAGAAAAACCAGCAATGGAGCCTCCAACAGTGCCAGGCCTTCAGGCAAACAGAGACAGCACCAGAGGACAAAGGGGCAGAAATCTCTGGAACTTTTTCCAAGGGCAGCTGATGGTTGGTCTGAGAAAGAATTGCAGAAGCTTCACAGGTAAGGGCTCGTTCTGTGTTCAGAGGGAAAGGTTTCCCTCAGGCATCAGGAGGGGTTGAATGGTCTGGATTGAGGGTTTTCAGATTCATGATTTCCCAGGTTTCCTTTATGTTTTAATTCCCTAATAAGAAATTAAAATAGGGAAATAAGAAATGAAATAGGGAAATAAGAAGTTAAATAGGGAAAATTTCTAATTTTAATTAGAAATATTCCCTATTTCATTTCTTATTTCCCTATATTTATTCCCTAATAATAACCAGAATTATTATTCCCTGGTAATTTTCCTCACAAACGAAACATCAGTAGAATATGGTGAAGGCCACAGGTGAGAGGGAGCAGGTTCCCTCCCCAGGTTACAGTAACAGGTTAAACATGAGGTGTTTCTGTGAGCAGGTTTGGGAAAGGCAGGTTAACTGCAAGGGTGTTTAATTAATCCATCATCCAATTACTTAATATTTAATAGACACTTGGAGTGTGAAATGGCCGTGTTTGGGTTTAGCTCCTTTCCATGGGCAGGAGCTCAGGTCTGAGGGGACCTGAGCAAGTGAGCAGGAAATTTATCTTGTGACACATCTGTCAGCTGGAGGTGTCTGAAGAAATTTGCCTGTTCTGAAGTGTCTGGAGAAGACACCACAGGATCAGAGAATGCTTTGGGCTGGAAGGGATTTTAAGGATCATCCAGTGCCCCCCCTGCCCTGGCAGGGACACCTCCCACTGCCCCAGGGACACCTCCCACTGTCCCAGGCTGCTCCAAGCCCAATGTCCAACCTGGCCTTGGGCACTGCCAGGGATCCAGGGGCAGCCATCAGGCAATTCCTGTTTGGAGGCAGATCTCAGATCCCCTCAATCCACGGCGCAGGTGTGTCCCAGGCAGGCTGTGGCCCACGTGTCCCTGCCTGGTGACACGGTGGCCGTGCTGTCCCGGCAGGGCGGTGGCGGCGCTCCCCAAGCACAGGAGCGGCTTCTGGCAGGACGTGGCCATGGCCGTGGGCTCCCGCTCGGCTCAGGAGTGCCAGGGCAAGTTCCTGGAGCAGCAGCAGGGGAGAGGCTCCAAACAGCAGCCCAGGAAAACCACGGCAGGAAAATCGGAGCAGAAAGGTACCAGCATCTTGTTCCTGGGGCTTGGGGAGTTGGTAAATGATTCACATTTAGACACTGAGGGGTTGGAATGTGTCCAGGGAAGGGAATNCCAATTCTGGTTCCATGGGATAAATCCACAAGAGCACATCAGGGTGTGACAGTGAGCCAGGTCACCTTTTGGTGTGCGGGTTGGAGGATGTCATGAATGACTGAGGTGATGAGGGAAGTTCTTTGTAGAGTTTTCCAGTTGTTGGTGTGAGGGGAAGACTTTCACTGGCCTTCATCCCTCAGGGCAAAGAGCTCTTGACATCCTGAGAGGCTCCTGGAGGCCCAGCAGGTCAGAGCTCTGTGCAAATGGGATTTGGGTCCTTGGACACCCAAGGGCAGTGTGGAGTCAGCACAGCCCACTCCCGTTCTCTGGTGTTTGCCATCCCCAGTGCAGCTGCACTGCATTGAGGTTTGCCCTGGATACAAGCTGAGCTGAGCATTCCCTGAGCCTGGCTTCAGTGGAAGGGTCCCTGAGCAGCAGAGCCTTTGTTTGAGCCCTGGTGCCTCCTGACACAGGGACATGCTGTGGGTTTGCTCTCTGCAGGGCACATGTGGGCACAGTTCTGTCACACTCACACTGAACCTGCTGTGTGACCCTGCAGTGCCTGTGGGAGGCTCTGCACTGACCCTCCCCTGAGGATGGAGCGGGGAAAAGCAAAAATGGTGTGAGAACTAAAAGGATCCTGAAGCAGCTGTAAGAGATTTCTGCAGAGGACAGACTGGGCTGTGGCACTGATTGCAGGCAGGGGATTTTAACCCCATAGCTGCTGTCTCAGGCAATTCCTGTTTGGATCCTGCAGATAAGAAGGAGGCAGTGATCACTGCCAAGGTGGGCACCCTCAAAAGGAAGCAGCAGATGAGGGAGTTCCTGGAGCAGCTGCCCAAGGACAACCATGACGACATCTTCACCGCCACGCCCTTCCAGAGCAGGAGAGTCCAGGTAAACCTGGGACAGCAGCACCTCTGGGACTCCCACCAAGAAATCCTGGGGATCTGTGGGAAGAGGCTTCTTTCCTTCACGTGCTGCAGCAGCCCTGGGCTGGTGGCAGTGAGGTTGGACAGGGTTGGAGGAGTCTCTGAATGGTGACAGCAGCCCCTGAGTGATTGTCTTTCTGAGCAGTCCTGGGCAGCTTGGAGCTTGGGATTGTCACCAGAAATGACTTTTTGTGGGTGTGGCAGCACCAAAACCCCTCAGCCAAGTGCTGGGAAGGTCTGGAGGGGTTCTCAGAACAAGGTGGAGGTGTGGGGTTGTACCCAGTTCTGGGCACGGGGATGGGGCTGTGCCTCAGCAGGGACAGGGGCAGTGAGATCCAGGGCAGGGAGGAATGGAGGGAGTGCTGAGGGGGGAGGGAGGCACTCCAGGCTTGGGTGACTGACGCTCTGAGGTGCCTGTGCAGCTGCCAGCGCTGCGAGCGAGCCGGGACGAGGACGCCGAGGATTTCACCCTCTCCGAGTTCCCGCTCACCCCCTCCTCAGGCATCTTTCCCCCTGTGAAAACCCCTCAGTGTGAGCACATCAGCCCGGGAATGCTGGTCCCCATCAACAGGTAGGAGCTCCTCCACCAGCCCTGGCATTGCCCCAGGATCCCTGTTTGTCTCTGAGGAATGTGGCTGTGGGACAGCAGCTCCCTTCCTGCAGCCTTGCCTTGCTTGGGGAAAGCTCTTCCCTGTGGCCCCTTGTGGGCGCCAGGGCCAGCAGCTCCTGCTCCCAGCCCTGGGAATGGCCCTGGCTTGGGCTTCAGGGCCCTGCCCTGTTCACCCAGGGCTTTTCAGGCTCTGCTCAGATAACTGGAACCATCTGGGAACCTGGAGCCAGCGGAGCTGGGCTGGCCCTGGGAAGGGATGAGGTTTTGTGTGATCCCTGCTCTGGGATTTGCAGCCCATGGCCCAGCCCAGCTCCTCCCTGTGCTCCCAGAGCAGCTGCTGTGCTCAGCTGTCCCACAGCAGTTCCCTGGGGGTCCATGGCAGGTTGCAGCCCCTCTGAGCCCTCTCTGCTGTGTCCCAGGAACGCCTACGACCGGCACGTGTTCCGCATGCAGAAGAACACTCGGGGCAGCAGAGGCACCTGGGACAAGGTCAAGAAGAAATCGGTAATTCTGCTTTCCTTGGGCACTGCCCACTTCCACCTGAGCCCTCAGGCACAGCCTGGAATCCTTGGAATCCCGGGATCACAGCCCCTGTGTGCACTGGATGGGAAATGGGAACCCTCCCTGGGTTTGGGATCTGCTGCTGTGGAGGGAAGTTCCTTTGTGAGGAGGGAGCTCTTCACTGTCAGGATTGACTCCAGGGCTTTTGGTCAGGATTTGGAGTTGCTTTGGAATTACATGATCTTTAGGTTCTTGTTAAATTCCTTCTGAACAGTGGGAAAAGGAACAATAACCATAGAGCCATGGAATATCCTGAGGTACCCATAGGGGCCCCACAGGGATCATCCAGTCCAACTCCTAATGGTGACCATAAGTCACCTTGGATCCCACTCCCTGAATTGAGGTATTGATTCCTCCACTCTCCCAGGCTCTGCAGCTCCTTTGGCTTTTCCATAACCCCCTGTGATCCTGGGAGCAGCTTGTGCCTGTGCTTCAGGGACAGTCCTGGGGAATGGGGACCCTGAGCTGGTGGCAGCCCTGGCTGAGCCTCTTCCCTTCCTTCCCTCCCCAGGCTGGAGCTGTGCTGGGGACTCCAGCTTCCTGCAGAACCAAGAGTGAGTATTCCCAGCTCCTTCCCTTCCTCCTCCATCACCCTGAGCTGTGTCCCATCAGCCCTTTGCTCTCTGTCCCCATTTCCCACTCCTGATAATCCCTGTTTTTATTGCAGGAGTGACCCCAGCCCCACTGGTGGGGAAGCTCTTTGCAGCTGAGACTCCAAACTCATCCAGTGAGGAGCAGGATTCCTACTTTTCCTTCTGATGGACTTTGTGGATGTGTTGTTCAGCACTTACTGTTCAGAGCACGGGGGTTGTGCTGTCCCTCTGGGAGGGAAGGCTGGAAGGATGAGCTCAGTTTGGAAAAGCTGCCCTGCTGTGGGTATGTTATGTTTTAACCCTGTTCCCACCCTGCAGCAATGCTTGGCTTTTCCATGGGTTCAGTGGCACTGCCTTGTCCAGGCTCCTCCTCTCCATGTCCTGCTCCTCCTGGGAAGGAGAAATGTACATAGATCCCCATGACTGCCAAGTTCTGATTTGTTTTAAGCTAAAACATCTTCTGGGATATGTGGCTGTACAATAAATTCAGGTGCAGTCTGGAAGGGACTGAAATTGCTTTTTAATTTACTCTAGAGAGAGCTTGAATTTTTACATTTCCTTAATGTAATAAACAAAGACAAGCTTTTTTTTAACTCACAGATTACTCAGAGTTGTTGTGAGGCAGCAGAATCCAGGAGCTGCCCAGTNGCTCCGGGGCTGGGGCAGCTCTGCAGGTGGGGGTCTCACCTGAGTGGGGCAGACCTTGGCTGCCCAGGACAGCTCCTGTCCCCAGGGGTTGATTTTTCCCTGTCCCAGCCTCTCCCCGGGAAGTGCTGCAGCACCGGGAATCCCGATCCTTTCCCAGCTGGGGGCAGCAGAGGCTGCGGCGGGGCTGGGGAAGGATCCGACACCCGAGCCCGGGCAGAGGCACCAAGGGATGGGGAAGGCGCTGAACCCCACCCCTGTCCCGGGAACACGGAGCACCGGGAAATTCCCTTTTTAACCCAGGAACATGAGGCTGAGTGATGGCAGGAGCTGCTGCTGGGTCCCTTCCCAAAGCTTTGCCGCAGTACTGGAGCCATTACTGTGTTTTTTACAGGAACTTCGGGATGAACCATCCCCAGCCCTGCCCTGGAGCTGTGCTGTGCCCCAGCCCGGGGACACTGGGGACACACGGGGCAGTGCCAGGCAGGGCAGTGCAGCTCCCACACGCTGAGGTTTGATAAATGTTTATTTACATCATTTACATTCAATCCCCACTGGGTAAAGTGCAGTGCAGGGCCCGCAGGGCCGAGCTCAGCCCTTCCCCTGGGCGGGCAGGGGCTGAGGCAGCAGCTGGAGGTCGAAGTCGTGGCGCAGGAAGCGATGGAGCTCCTCGGCCTGCGGCCGGCTCAGCCGCGCCCCCGCCGCCAGCGCCGGGACCGAGCTGCAAGAGAGGGAACGGGAGAACCGGGGATGGGGCGGGAACGGGAGAGCCCGGAATGGGGCAGCACCGGGAGAGCCGGGGATGGAGCGGGAACGGGAGAGCCGGGGATGGGGCAGGAACGGGAGCCTCTGGAGCCCGGGAATTGGGCAGCACCGGGAGCCCGGGATGCAGTGCCCGGGATGGGGCAGCACCGGGAGCCTCTGGAGCCCGGCATGGGGCAGCACCGGGAATCCCCGGAGCCCGGGATGGGGCAGCACCGGAGCCCGGGATGCACTGCCCGGGATGGGGCAGCACCAGGAGCTGCTGCAGTCACCTCTGCACAGGTGCCCGAGGGCTGGCAGCACACCCGAGCAGTGAAAACAGGGAATGCCAGAGGGAAAGAGACGGTGGGGCAGCAGGAGGGAGGGTGGAAGCAAAGCTGGTGTCAGTGCCCTGCTCAGCTGGGAGGGACTGGAATGTGTGAACAGCTGAGATGGGACAGGAAAGCTCCTGGGAGAAGGTGGGAAAGGCTCTTTCTGAGCAGCTATGACAGCAGGAAAGGTGCAGGAAGAAATTCCCTGAGCAGCTATCCCAACAGGAAGGAATTCCCTGGGCATCTGTCCAGGCAGGAAAGGTACAGGAAGGCTTTCCCTGGTTCCAGGGGAGAAGGAGTGGAAAGCTGGGCCCTGGAGCCCCTGGCAGGCCCCGGCAGCCCCCGGCGGCCCCCGGCGGCCTGTGCTGGCGTTACCTGTTGGCCACGGCTGCGATGGAGCCGAAGGAGTGGCACAGGCTGAGGGCAGCTCCGTAGCTGAGGCTGGGAACGCTCAGGTAGAAGTTGAGGACGTGGCGCCGCTGTCCCTGCGGCTCCGTGGGCACCTGGAGGGCAGCGTCCTTCCTGAGCTCCAGCAGGGCCAGCTCCTTCAGCAGAGCTGCAGTTTCCTCCTGGCAGGAGCTGAACAGGATCCTTATTCCAGCCTGGACCAAGGCTGAGAGAACTCCATCGTAGTGCTGAGTCCTCTGGAAAAAGCGGGACGTTTCTCCTGAGGAGTGCGAGGGCAGGAAAGCAAGAGCCCGTTATTGTCTAGTGGGATCATTTCATTGCACAGTTTGGGTTTTTAGATTAAAATAAATGTCTGTGCATGGATAAAACTGTGCTTGTTCTTGATATGGAATTCCACAATGGTTTGGGTTGGAAGGGACCTTAAATCCCACCCAGTGCCCCTCCTGCCATGGCAGGGACACCTCCCACTGTCCCAGGCTGCTCCAAGCCCAATGTCCAACCTGGCCTTGGGCACTGCCAGGGATCCAGGGGCAGCCACAGCTGCTCTGGGAATTCCAGCCCAGCCAGGAATTCCCAATTCCCAATCTCCCATCCCTCCCTGCCCTCTGGCAGTGGGAGCCATTCCCCGTGTCCCACCTGGCCTGACCCTGTCTGTCTCCACGATCACACAGATCCTCTCGAAGACGCCCTGCAGGCGCTGCAGCCTCTGGCTGAGTTTATTCCTGTTCCCGGGGCTCTGCAGCTCCGACTGGAACACCCTGTCCACGGCCAGGCGGCTGCTGACGATGTAATCGCTGCTGCCCAGGGGACAAACCTGCACCGGGAGCCCGTGCACGGCCCGCAGGCACGAGATCACCCCCGGGCCCGAGCTGATCTCCCGGCTGTCCGCCAGGATGCACGGGGAGGAGCTGGGCGGCACGGGAACCCGGGAAATCCCGGCCAGGGAAGGGCTGTGCTCCCCAGGAACTCGGGAAATCCCAGCCAGGGAAGGGCTGTGCTCCCCAGGATTAGAGGAAATCCCAGCCAGGGAAGGGCTGTGCTCCCCAGGATTAGAGGAAATCCCGGCCAGGGAAGGGCTGTGCTCCCCAGGAACTCGGGAAATCCCAGCCAGGGAAGGGCTGTGCTCCCCAGGATTAGAGGCAATCCCAGCCAGGGAAGGGCTGTGCTCCCCAGGATTAGAGGCAATCCCAGCTGAGGCTGAGGAAGGGTTTGGGACAGCAGGACACATGGAGCCTGAGCTGCTCCTGTGGGTCTTCTTCAAAGAGCTGCACACCTGTGAGGGTTAAAAATCACAGATCATGGGGGTTTTACATCAAGTCATCAATAAAAGGATGTTTTGCAATATCAACACTTTCAGATGGACACTTTAATCCCTGTCTCAGTCCCCCCACTGAGCTGAGCTGATTATCCCAGAGTTTGGATGACAAAAGCAGCAGCTTTCACTAAGAAGTTCAACAAAACCTGGATGGTGTAAAGGACAGAGATGAGGAGGTGTGATCACACTGGGCAGGGTGAGAGATCAGGAACCCAGCCTCAGGGAGGTGCTGAGAGCACTGAGTTCAGACACAGCCAGGATTTTCTAACTGCAAACCCCAAGAATCTGTGGACATTGCTGTTCCACACAGATCCACCATCCTCCAGGACTGCCAGACCCAAGGGAAAATCTAATCCCAGTTTTTATTTGTTCCCTCCTAAAATACTCCAGGTTACCCTGGGAACACAAAGCTTCTGGCAGCAAAGGAAAGGGAAATGCTCCCTGGAAGTGTCCAAGGCCAGGCTGGAGCAACCTGGGCTTTAAGAGATATTATAATATAATAATACATAATTGAAGAGATATTATTGAAGAGATATTATAAAAGAAAGGTCTTATAAAATATTCTTTAGGCCCTGCTACTCTAGCTAAGCTAGCAGTAGCTTGTAAACTCCCATAAGGAAAAATCATGAAGAATGAAGGCAGTTAACACAACAACCTATTCTAGTAAGAAAAATAAGTTTGCACCTGCATAGATAATAGATCTGTGCCATGAGAATCAGTGAAGAAAATATGTAAGCAATCCATGAATAGAGAGATTTGATGGAAAGGTAAAAAGCCAGTTACTAACCAAGGAATTGAGTGGCAAGAAAAGCAGTGGCCAATGAGGGTTGCACACGAGGTCTGTGAAAACTGTGTAAAAATGAGTTCTGTGAATAAAGAATTGGCTTTTCCTGCATGAAGAAACTGAGTCCTGGCTGCTTTAGTAGTGCAACACCTTCAACCCAAACCATTCCCTGATTCCCTGACTCCTGCTGCTGCCAGCCCTCAGAACAGCACTGGCCCAGGAATTCTTGCCCACAGTGATCTCCCTGCCTCCCCTGAGCACTGACCTCAGCAGCAGCCTGCAGATCCGTGTTCCTGCAGCCTGAGGCAGCTGTGGGGATGGATGTGCTCCTGCCTGCCTGCTCTGGGGGCAGATCCAGCACCCCAGACAGTGAAGCTGCCCAGCCCAGCAGGCCCTGTGTGCCCTGAGGAGCTGTGGCTGCCCCAGCCCTGCTCCTGTGCTGGGCAGAGGGGGCTGAGGGCAGGCCCTTGGGGAGCTGCCCCTTGCCCTGTCCTGTTCCCAGGGGCTTCTCCCTGCTGGCTGCCATCTCCTCCTCGCTGGAGTCACTCAGGACAATAATTCTGGATGGTTTCTTCTTCTGCAGCAGGGCAGGAGGGTTCCCTGCCAGCCTGGCCTGGTTCAGCCCCTTCCTGTGGCGGGTCAGGTACCTCCTGCTGCTGCTGGAACACTCACTGGTGAGCAGCTCAAAATTCACACACACTTCCTCCTCACTGCAGCCACTCTCAGCCTCCTCCTCCTCATCTCCCACACAGAAACTGTCCTCAGCATAAGATTCATCTTGCTCAGGAATCTGGGGGGAAAACAAAGCCAGGGAGTTTGGGAGAACCGAAATGGTTGTGCTGCTCCTCAGCCTTGGCTTATCCAGCCCTGCTCACACACAAATAATGGGGCTGAGGGGCTTAAATCCCACCCAGAGCCACCNTGTAATTTACCAAAAAAAGGCTGTAACTGCTCTTCAAAAAAGGCCAAAACCCTCATTGTGGTCCCTCAAGGGGAGCCCCCCAAGGAGAGGAGGCCCTGCCCTTCCCACCTGGGAGAAAACAGCCTCGGGGTTGAATTCCCGATGGACCATTTTGTATCTGCTGCCGAGGGCGGGGCTGCGCACGGAGCTCAGGTAAACTCCCCTCATGGCAGAGTCTGGAATGAACAGGGGAGAAAAGGAATTCAGGATTAATACAGAGAGAATTGGTAGTTCACAGCTGTTACACTGTGTTTTCCATATCACTTTACAGCTTTCCAAAAACCTGTATTTCCAAAAGGGCAAATCTGCAATTCTCCAGCCACCTCTGGCAATCCCAAAGCCCAGGCATGAGGCTTTATGATGGTGGAGGGCAGGGAGGGATGGGAGATTGGGAATTGGGAATTCCTGGCTGGGCTGGAACTCCCAGAGCAGCTGTGGCTGCCCCTGGATCCCTGGCAGTGCCCAAGGCCAGGTTGGACATTGGGCTTGGAGCAGCCTGGGACAGTGGGAGGTGTCCCTGGGACAGTGGGAGGTG
>VXBB01005925.1:34955-46547 GCA_013399915.1 Illadopsis cleaveri
AGGTGTCATTTCTTAATTGGACAGTTTGTGCTTAAAAGGCCTTGTAGAAAAAGAGATAGGGGCCATTTTTCACTTTGTTAGCCAGAACTCACAGCTTGTGAGACTGTGACATGGATAGGAATTAATAAACAGCTCAGTCTGAACATGAAAATGTCTCTCGAGCATTTACTCCTGACTCTGGCAGAAATGAAGACAAAAAGCAACAGCCAACCCAGCTGGAACTCACCCAGTGGGGCATAAGGGCAGCTGAGGGGGCTCAGCCTGGAGAAAAGGAGGCTCAGGGGGCACCTTCTAATTCTTGATCCATTTCTCTCCTCCTGACACCCTTCCTGTCCCCATCCCTGCCCTCTCCCTCTGCGCTGTGTCCCTGACCCCAGCTGGGGACAGGGACTCTCAGAGGAGTCAGGAGTGTCTCTGGTGGGATGGAGAAGCTTTTCTGAGCTGGACAGGTCTGTTCACAGCCTCCCTTTGACACCCTCAGAGCAAGGAGCACAACCACAATGTCTCCATTCTCCTCCTTGATTAGTCCTGGTATTATTCAGGGAACTCTTGGCAGCTTAGCAACAGCTTTTGATGACCTAAAAAACTTCCACGTGCTGAAAGGCAACGTTTGGGGAGCTGAACTGGAGGGAAAAATAACGTGGTGAACCACTGGAGCCTCCATCCACCTCTACACCCACTTCCTTGTGCCTTCCAGAAGGATTTCTGCATCCATCCTTGTCAGAAAACAAAATTCCCATCTCCCAAATAGTTCCCATCCATGTTTGTTTGGCTTAGCTCCTCTTATCCCTTAATTCTTTAGAACAATTCGCTTTTTAATTCAGAAAAAAAAAAAAAAACAAACTCAAAGAGCCTCAAAACACAAATTCCCTCAAAGATACCATGTGCTCCTCCATGACTTTCCTGGGATGTTTTTGATGTACACATGATATCAAATTCTTCCCAGTTCCTGGAATATCTCTGATATCCCTCTTGGTGGCTTTGCTCCTTGGCAATTGGAACTTTAGTGTCACAAATTGATACTGGAATCCATGAAAAAAAGACTGATTTAAGGGTGGGTTGGTGTTTTGTTTTTTTTTTCTCCTATGTAGGGAAACACTTTTTTCAAACAGTTTCTGTGGAAAAGATCAGGAATCACATCCTAGCAGGGGGAGTCAGTTTGAAACAAGATTAAATACACATAATTCATGTCACAATTATTTGGTTATTTTTAAATTCTCAGTCCCTGGGCACATTTCTTACCTGCTGGTGCCTCATCAGCTCCATCATTTCCATGGCACTGATGAAGAGGTGACAACGATCTGAGTGATCCACCAGGGACGTGGGAAGAGGCTGATTCTGCCAAATGCTCCACTCAGACAAGGAGAGCTCCCGAGCTGCCCCCTCCTGGGGCTTCTGCAGGGGAAATTGGGATGGGAAAAGAGATTTTCAGCAAGGAATTGTTGAGCAAAACTTCTCTGTCAGGGACAATAAATACAGAAATGCAGGGAAGGATTTAAATATTATCACAGGGGTTTAAGTCTGGTCTAAAATAAAAACATCAGGAGCAACCTGGGCTAAGGGAAGGTGCCCAGGGCAGGGGGTGGAATGAGATGGGTTTAAGTTCCCTTTAAACCCAAACCATCCTGGGGCTCTGTGAATGCAGCATCCTGCATGGAATTCTTAAAAACAGGTGCAGAACTTAATGGATACTGAGACTTCCTAAAATATTTTTAATTTATCCACCCAACTTTTAATGTACAGACCTAATTTTTTTTATTTACAGACCTAACCTCAAAGACCCATTTCAAACATGCAGTTTCTAAATTCTTAATCTCAAAACCCCACATGTAAATCTCAAAAAGGCATTTTTATAACAGCCTTCCTTCAAATGCAGAGTTCACTCTGGTGTTTCCAGCATCCTCCAGGCCTCGTGTCAAGGGAAACATTGCATGGAACTCACTGGTGTTTCTTCCAGGTTTTCCAAGGTTTCAAACTGAACTCGAGGCAACACTGGTTCCTTTATGCCATCACTTTCCTTAATCCTGTAGAGTCTGTCCCATATTTCAAACTCCTCAGGTGACAAGGACCAGCTCTCATGGGAGTTCATTTGCTTTTGGCCTGTGGGGGGAAAAAAAACCAACAGGAAAATGTTACCTGCTGTAGGAAAAGGGATGCACAGAATAAAAGAACTTGGTGTGGTAGCAGGCACAAAAAAACCCCATCTTCCCTAAGCCACAATCACAATCAGATGTAGATAATCTGAAGCCAGGGACTGGCATCCAAAGAGTGTTAATGTTTTATATAGAAACAGCTGGTTTGGCATCATATAAAAATAGAGATAAATCACTATCCCAAACAATGGCAAATCCCTTCAACAGCCCTGGGTGGGAAGTGATTCCAAAGAATCAGAGTTGAGAATGTGATTGTTTTCAGGCCAGATGTGTGAAGCTGGGAGAAAAATAATGAAGGTAATTTGCCTTGTGTGTCTGTGCAGACAGGATTTGGGGTGAATGTGCAGCCCAGGCTCTTTTGGGAATTAATGCCACAGAAGAGGAATCAGCCTGGATCTCTCAATCCTCTTAAGTTCCAGCTGTCAGAGGCTGTGTCTGCACAGAGCAAATCCTGAATCCTGCCCACTCCTGTTCAGGAAAACCTGGAAAAATGAACCAACACTGATGTTTTTGAGGCCATCACTAAAAAATCCCAGAAGATCAACACTGCTGTGGAGTATTTCTGACTCAAGTGCTGGAGATGTCACATTCCTGAAGGAAGAGATAACACCCAGTCCAAGGACCTGGCAGAGGAGGAAAAGAGAGACCCGAAGGAAAAGGAAACGAAGAACAATTCTCAGAGAAGCATTTGGAACCATGGAATGTTGAGTGGGAGGAGATCCACAGGGATCACAGAATGTCTTGGGTTGTTCTGGATGTCCCCAGCAGTGTGTGTTCCATCCCCAGCTGTTAAACCAGCTGGGGCCGTGCTCTTTATCCCTGCCAGGACCCATCCTCCCTGCAGGGGATATCTGCTGTCCATGGGCCATCCAGGCTCACTGCAGGGCTGAGACAATTCCATCAGCCCATGGGGAGATGCTCCACCCAGGGGGAGGAGCCCAGCATTCCTGCCTGGATCAAAGCTGGCATTCAGAACAGCAGCACAGCCTGTTTGCACTGGATTCCCAGAGGGAGAGCAGACCNCTCTGTTGCCAGGCAGCCCCGTCAGGGCACGCTGAGAACAGCAGTGACTGTGCTCCAGCTCCCCCAGACAGAGACAAGATGATCCCGTGGTATCAGCCCAGGGGATCCATGCTGCAAACCCTGCCAGGCAAGGAGCCCTGCAGCAGCTGGCACAGAACATTCACAGAACACAGAACATTGGGAACACATCATTCCCAGAGCTCTGGGCTCCCTGCTGGGGAGCACAGGGAGCATTGTGGCTGCCCAGCACGTTTCCCAAACACAAAGAAAGAGGGACCTGGACAAACAGGACTGCTGCCACCAGAGAATGGGAGTACAGGAACATTTCCATCCTCAGTCAGGCTGACAGGACTGCTGCCACCAGGGAATGGGAGTACAGGAACATTTCCATCCTCAGTCAGGCTGACAGGACTGCTGCCACCAGAAAATGGGAGTACAAGGACATTTCCATCCTCAGTCAGGCTGATAAGGCTGTTTGGATCCAGGGTTGGGAATCATCATGTCCTGCAGTCCCTGGCACAGCCTCTCCCCTCCATGGGAAGCAGCTGGTGCTGTCCCATGGGAAATTATCTTCCAGAACATTCTGAGTTAGGGATGCCAGGCCCTACCAGACACAAACACAGCACTCAATCCACATTATTTCCCTTGTTTTTTTCCAGAACCAACGTATTTTCATTGTTTCTGAAGCGGGAAGAGAGCAAGAATTAGCCACTGGAAAGGCATGAAAACCCCACAGAGGACTAAACAGTAAAGCAGGTGTTGGCAACCTCAAAAACCAACTATCATTAGGATGAAACCAGCAATTATAGAAATAATGTGAAACTGTAAAATCAAATAAAAGCCACGGTTATTGATGACTCAAAATTCACCCATCTGAAATGAGGGAGTAGAAGAATTGTGGAGAACCAGCAGAAGAATTAAGAAAATGAGATTTCATCTGGACAAAAGCCAAAAGAAAAAGGAATTACTGGTAGATTGAAATGAGATTCAGCTCCCAGGAACAACAATATTAACATGCTCCTTGCTTTAGCAAACTCTTAAAAAAAACCCAAACAAACCAACCCCAAAAATCAGAGAGAAAAAGGAATCTTAAAATACAAGAATTTTTTGCTGCACTTTTTGAAGAACTCTGAAAACTGAAGGATACACTTGGTTAATGATGGGGCAGCACAGGATGTTGGATCCTTCTGGGGCTGACAGACAAAAGTTAGGGCGTAAAATTAATAGAAATTGGATCAAATTAAGAAGAACAGGAAATACTTTTCAGGTAATGAGTGACAGGATCAGAAGAAACAGCCTCAAGCTGTGCCAGGGAAGGTTCAGGTTGGACATGGGGAGGAATTTCTTCATGGAGAGGGTGGTCAGGCCTTGGAATGCCCAGGGCAGTGCTGGAGACCCCATCCCTGGAGGGATTTCAAGCCCTGTGGATGTGGCACTGGGGACATGGGGCAGTGCTGGGGAATGCCTGGGCTCAATGGACTCAGAGGGGTTTTCCTACCTAAATGATTCCATGATTGTATTTATTTTGAGAAGAACACAAGGAGAATGCTTGAAATTCCTATAACTCAGCCCATGACAGCTCAGTTTCTGCCATGGAGAAACCTGAGGATGAACTGGACCTCAACAACCAAGTGAGACAGAGATAAGAACACACCCAACTCACTCACTGCTGCCAGATTTACTCACTTTTTATCATGGAAACAGGCATGAAAATGAAGAGAAAATGTGAAAAAGTCAATTCCTTTCTTTGTCCTCTTTTGGAGCTTTACCCTGAGTGTCACCAAAATCAGGAGCAGCTCCTGGTTCACCCAGCAACGAAGGGGACCCAACACAAGGCTGGTGCTCAGTGACCTGCACAGGGCAGCCCTGGCTGGCAGGAGGGCACTGAGCCCTGACTGTCACCTTGGGGATTCAACCCTGGTCACCTTTGGCAAATCAACCCTGATCACTTTAGGGACTCAACCCTGGCCACTCTGGGGACTCAACCCTCTGACCACTCAACCTTGATCACCTTTGGGGACTCAACCCTGGCCACATTTGGGGACTCAACCCTGGTCACTCTGGGGACTCAACCCTTTGACCACTCAACCTTGATCACCTTTGGTGACCCAACCCTGGTCACTTTGGGGACTCAGCCCTGGCCACTTTGAGGACACAACCCTGGCTACTTTGGGGACACAACCCTGGCCACTTTGGGGACCCAACCCTCTGAGCACTCAACCTTGATCACCTTTAGGGACACAACCCTGGCCAGTTTGGGGACTCAGCCCTGGGCACCTTCAGCAAATCAACCCCAGCCACATTTGGGGACTCAACCCTGGCCACTCTGGGGCCACAATCCTCTGACCACTCAACCTTGATCACCTTNGGCCACTCTGGGGCCACAATCCTCTGACCACTCAACCTTGATCACCTTTGGGGACTCAACCCTGGCCACTCTGGGGCCACAACCCTCTGACCACTCAGCCCTGGTCACTTTGGGGACCCAGAGCCCCCCAGCCCCGGGGAGCTGCACACGTGGCTCACACCAAAGACTCTGGGTAATTCCAGCCCTGCAGTGCTGCTCCCACAGCAGGAACATTCCCAGCATTATCATTCTCTTTATGCCCTCCCTGCTCATTTCTCTTTTCTAGGACAGACCAACAAATGCTCCAAAATGATTGTTTTTATTCCATGTTGTGCTCTGATTGTTTTCCTGTGTCTGTTGAATCAGAAATAGGAAGTTTCCCAAGGCTCTGAGTTTCTTCTTTTAAGAAGTTGCTGTTGGTCTTTACAGAAAGCACTAACAAAGAGAAAAAGCATGAAAATTCCCAAGTATTTATAAAAAGTAGCTCTTTTTTCCTATCTTAGGATTGTGTTCATTTTCCTGAGCATCCCCACTGAACTGCAGCAGCTAAAAAACCTCCACGAGAATTTTCCTAATTTTCCTGCAAGAGAGTCTGCACAATTCATCAACATCCTACTCTTGATTTCTCCTTTTCCCCACATCAAAATCCTTTGGTTTTCAAGCATTTCTGGTTTTTTGTCATTTCCAAAGCCACAATGCCCAGAGCAGCTGTGGCTGCCCCATCCCTGGGAGTGTCCAAGGCCAGGCTGGACAGGCTTGGAGCAGGGGAAGGTGTCCATGCCCATGGGAACTTTAAAGTCCCTCCAACCCAATCCAGTGTGGGATTTTGGGATTCTGTGATGAGCATTTGCCTCCTCTGTGTGCAGCTGGAGTTTCTGACCCTCAGTGAGCGACTCCATGGAGAAAGATGAAGCAAGGCCTGACTCAGAGCTGGATATGCAAGGGCAGAGCTGTGAGGATGGCCAGGAAAAGCCCTGAGCAGTGTCTGAGCTGACAGTGACCCTGCAGAGCCCCTGGGAGAGAGGGCTGGAGTGCTGGAAACACCAAAATCCTCTTACCAGTGCCACAGAGAGCAGACTTGTGCTGCAGGGAACTGCATCTCCTCTCTTTGGAAAGCATCCTTGAGGTGCTGGGCTCCTCTTTTTCAGCAGTGATGAACATTTTATGCACTTTGGGATTGATGCCCTCTGGAACCATCCGTGGGCTGTGCTGGTAGAAACGAAGGGTTTTGTTCCCTGAAATGGCTTTGTGGATGCTCCTTTTGTTACACTGGCTTTGGTTGTACGTCTGAAAGAGAAGGGAAACAGATCAACCATCTGCTGATTGATTGGGTTTTCACAGCATTTGAGCAAAACTAAAAGAACACCTCAGTGTCTGTGGGGTTTCTCGTTATTTTCTGTTCTCTCAGCAAGGTGTTGTTTGGTTTGGGGTTCTTTAATGGACCAGAAGCAGGCACAGCACTGGAAGGTGAGAAAGGAGCACAGCCCTTGCCTGGGGGCAGTTACAATCTGCCACTGATACAGGGGTGATGTAAATTAGATTACTTGGGAAGCAGGCAAAGGAGCTCAAGCAATAAAAAGGCCTAAGATGATTTGTTGATGTCATTGAGTGCTCTGAGTCCTTTTAATTACACTCCATTTTACTGCACAATGGAGAAACCATGGCAAAGCTGGAGAAAGTGAGGAGAGGAACTGGGGTTTCCCTCTGGAAGTGCCTCACCCAAGGAGGTTTTGTGCTGTGCTCCTCCCCAAGCCCCTGAGTGAGGCTGTTTTACACCACAACAACACAGACACCAACTTCAGAAGGCTGAAAATGACTCCTTTATTTCTGGGATGTGTCTCCCTTTTATACTATTCTACACAGACCAATTTGATTGGTGAAACAAAGGCAAACTTTTTCAATCACATTGCTCAGAGCAGAGGGACAGCAAGAAGAAGTCCCTCCTAGGGAAAGGAATGAATAACAAAGGTACAGTTACAAAAACATTTCTCCTGTTTACAGAAAATTCCCTGAAAAAAGAATCTCAAAAAACCCAAACACCTCAAGCACAGAACCAGAACTACACCTGAGTGGCACAGGGGGGCAGCTGCCACCTGACAGAGATGATTTCAGGGAGCCAAAAAAGATTCTCCCTGAATAAAACTGGAAGAGGCCCACAGGCAGCTCTGATAAACCCCTCAGGCATTCCAAAATATGAATTTTAATCCTAGAACAAACCCCAGTGTTTTTATGGCTGAAAAAGGTGGTGTTACCAAATTAGCAGCATGACAGAGTTGTGACTTTGGTGGCTTTTCCCTCCCCTGGGCTGAGCAGCTCCAGGGGACATCCCAAAGCCCATCCCAGCAGCTCCAGGGACACACGGGAGCTGCCACGTGGAGAGGCTGCCCTGGGAACACGTGGGAGGCACAGAATAAACACTGAGCTCACGGAAATTCCTGCCAACGTCATCCTGCCAGACCTGCACTGACCCCTTTCTCCCAATAAAACACCTTCCAAAAGCTTTGGGATTGACCTGAAGTGGTTTGATTGAAAACAACCTTTAAACTAAACCAAGCAAAACTGAAAAATCCCGAAAATCAAAACAAAGGAAAAAAAAGCACACAAAAAACCCCACACAAAACCCCCAAAAATTTCCATAAATTAAGACATGGATATTAATTATTTAGCTGCAAATGAAGTGATGGGGAAGAACCTCCACACTGAGCCTCTTTCCAGTTCTGTTAAACTCAAAAACCCCAACAACCCCAAAAGATACCCTCAAGAAAAAAACAAACAAACCCACCAAGACAATACTGGTTTGCAATTAAACTGATTTCCTGATCTCAAATTTAAAAAGAAAAAATATATATCTAATGACTATTCTACCTGGGGGGAGGTTCTGCTACAAAGATACCTGAGAAAATCTGGACAACACAGTAATCCAACTACGTAAGTGAAGCTCCAAGGAATTTAAGGGACTATTTTATATCCCATTACAGAGCAGAGCTTTCAATAGTAACCAGCCTCAGTAAGCAGCATGAGAAAATATCTATTTACAAGCTCTACTCAGGTTCATCATTTTTAACTCTCATCCCTTCCAAGGGGAAACTTTTTTCCCCTCAGGAAGGATTCTTGGCAGTTTCATTCAGAATTAAATCCCTGCCACCTACAAATCCCACCCTGAGCTACAGCATCGACTGGAATCAATGAAATAATACCAAGAGTCTGAAATTCTGGGTTTACAATTTACAGATCTCGGATTTCTTGGTTTGCAGCCCCTTTCATGGGTGATGGCAGCAGGCAGTGCCCAGCCTGCCCTGCCCAAATCCTGCCCTGACCCATTCCAAGGAAGTGTCCCCGCCCTGCAGGGCTGTGGGACGCAGCTGGCACGGCTGTGGTGGGATCCCCCAGCTCCCAGCACATTTCCAGTGTGTCATGGATGTCCAGAGGGACAGTCTGTACTCAGGGATGATTAATGATGCTCTGCTGGAGCGCTGGGCTGCAGGAACCCAGCCAAAGTGGATTTGCACCTAAGCCGATCTCTTCATCCTCACACGCAAGAGCGCGGCCACTAAAGCCAGCTCTGAGCGCCAGCGGCGTCACCAGCCCGGCCAGCAGCAGTGTCAGTGCCCAGTGTCATCACCAGCACCCCCAGTGTCCCCTCCCAGCTCCACACCTTCCTCTGCACCCCTGGAAAACCCCTGGAATCTTGGAGTTTCAGTTTAAGATTCGGTGACATGGCAGGCTGGGAGAGCTGGGAATGTTCCCCTGGAGAGGAGAAGCTCCAGGGAGAGCTCAGAGCCCCTGGCAGGGCCTGAAGGGGCTCCAGGAGAGCTGGAGAGGGACTGGGGACAAGGGATGGAGGGACAGGACACAGGGAATGGCTTCAGATTGGGAAAGGGGAGAGTTGGGTGGGAGATTGGGAAGGAATTCCTGGCTGGGCTGGAATTCCCAGATTGGCTGTGGCTGCCCCTGGATCCCTGGCAGTGCCCAAGGCCAGGTTGGACATTGGGCTTGGAGCAGCCTGGGACAGTGGGAGGTGTCTCTGCCATGGCAGGGGGAGGAACTGGAGGATCTTTCCAACCCAAACCATTCCAGGGTTCTGTGCTGGAGCTTCCTGTAACATCAAATGAGGAGGCTGAGCAGAGACTCACTGGGGGCTGCACTTTACCCCAGCTCCAATCCCTGCGCCCTGGAAGAGCTCCCCAGGGAATGGGCACACCTCCAAGGCTGCCAGAGCTCCAGCAGTGTTTGGACACCGCTCCAGGGATGCCCAGGATGGGATTGTTGGGGGTGTCTGTGCAGGGCCAGGAGCTGGGATGAGCCCTGAGGGTCAGGCAGTCCCTGGTGGCACTCACCCTCTCCTCACGGCCCTGGGCCAGGATGACCACGATGCGGCCGTGGCGGCGGCGGCCGGTGCGGCCCATGCGCTGCACCAGGCGCACGGGGCTGCGCTGCGCGTCGAAGCACACGATCAGATCCACCTCGCCGATGTCCAGCCCCTCCTCGCCCACGCAGGTGGACACCAGGGTGTTGTAGCCCCCCTCCCGGAACCTCCTCACCACCTGCAGGGACAGAGGGAATGGGATTGAGCAGCTCAGCCAGGAAAAGTGATTTGTGTTCCCCAAACAATGAAGTTTTGTCTTTTTAATTCCAGCTGCTGCCTTGTGATCAAGCGGCACACCTCAGTGTGACCAACATCAGCATTTCAACTCTTTAACTCTAAAATAAAGAGTTCAACCAAGTCCTCAACCAAGTCCTCAAGCAAGTCCTCAACCAAGTCCTCAATCAACTCTTCAATCAACTCTTCATCCAAGTCTTCCACCAAGTCTTCCACCAAGTCTTCCACCAAGTCTTCCACCAACTCGTCATCCAACTCGTCATCCAACTCGTCATCCAACTCGTCATCCAACTCGTCATCCAACTCGTCATCCAACTCGTCATCCAACTCGTCATCCAACTCGTCATCCAACTCGTCATCCAACTCGTCAACCAACTCAGTCAACTCTTCAACTAACTCTAAGATAAAGGGTTTTTTCCCAAAATAAAGGGAAAAAAGCACACCTCATTCTGTCTCCAACCATGGTATCCTTGTAAAACTGATCCTCCCAAGTTAGCAATTAAATATTTTAGGGGTTGTCTATTTTTTTAGCTTTGCTAGATCAGAATTTAATGATAGATCTCGTCTTTCCTACCTAGAAGGAAAATAAAATTCCCACAGCACGTATTCGCATCTTCCCCCAGATTTTTGACATCTAAATTTAGCAGTTGTTAACATAAATATTATAATATTTATATATAAATTTATATATTTATTTATATAAATAGATAAATAATTGTTCTATTTTGCTCAGTGACGACAATTTTGGATGCTCTGGAGACCACTGGACTCCATAGGGACTTACCAACGACACTTAAAGCTCACCCCTTGCCACACAGCCCATACCCTTGGAGTTATTTACACAATTAATGCTCTTCATCACCAATTCTTAGTCCAAGCCTCCTCTTTCCTTACCTCCAGCTGCTCCTTCTGGGTGAAGCCCTTGGTGCTCTTGCCCGTGGAGTGTCCCACGAAGGTCATGGCGCG
Organism: Illadopsis cleaveri; assembly: GCA_013399915.1. NCBI lineage: Eukaryota > Metazoa > Chordata > Aves > Passeriformes > Timaliidae > Illadopsis > Illadopsis cleaveri. Next base: position 46,045 of record VXBB01005925.1, read on the forward strand.
CACGGCTGGGCGGAGCCGCGCCAGCATCTCGGCGATTTCCTGCACGCTGTCCCGGAACGAGGAGAAGATCATCACCCTCGTGTCCCCAGCTGAGCTTCCACTCTTGGCTTCATCTGCTGGATTTGAAAACGTCAGGTTTTAATAGAATTAGCAATGAAAAGGACAATGATATCAATAGAAGAATTATCCATAAAAAAGAACAAGGCATCCCCCACAAGTTACACATTCACAGCTCTCGTCTCACTAAATGGGAAGAGAAAGTGGGCAGAAAATGCTCCAAGATCCACCTCCTTGAAAAACTCCTCTTTAGATCACAGCATGCTCTAATTTTGGGGAATGTGAGAATATCTTCATCTGTCTTTATCTTTATCTTACTGAAGTCATAGTGAAAAGCTGGGGTTGGATGGGAAATGTTTTGGAATGAAGTTCACAATGCTGTTGTCTCCATTTCTCCAGTTTAGGACCCTCAGGACAGCAGAACCAGAATCTCAGACTGGTTTGGG
>VXBB01005929.1:883-12317 GCA_013399915.1 Illadopsis cleaveri
AGTCTCGGGGGGTTTTTTTGGGGGGGAGCTGGGATTCATTGCTGTCCCCCTGGAATTGCCCCCTTGGCCGCCCAGGTGGGTCAGAGCAGGAACAAATCCACGCTGAGCCTGCCAGATCCTCAGCTTTGATCCTCCCAGGCAGGGATGGGAGGGAACACCTGCGGAATTCTTCAGGAACGAGGGGAAAGGAAAGCTCTGGCATTAATGGAGCTCGGAGCCCGTCTCAGCTTTGAGGAGCTGCTTTTCCCAGGGGTTTTTCCATCCTGTTCGTTTTTCCCAGCCCTTTTCCCTCCGCTGGGCCCTTGTTCCCTGTGTTTTTCCCCGTTGGGTATCGCCGTTCCTGTGGGGAAGGGGAGGAGGGACATCCCCGGGATGGGGACCTGGGACATCGTCCCGCTCCTCCCGGGAGCCCTGAGGGTTTCCTGGGAATGTTCTGTGCCACCTCGGGCTGAGGGAAACACATTTGCGGAGCATCTCGCCCCAGAATAAGGGGCACCGAGCGGTGCCGGCAGCCAGGGAAAATCCAGGGAAAATAACTGAAATCCCGGTTTTGTGCGGCTCCCGGGAGCTGCAGGAGCGGGATTCCCGCATGGAAAGAGAATTCCGAGCTCAATGGGCACGGTGAGAACCCTCAGGCTGTGACCTTGCATGGATGGGGTGGCAATAAAAGCAGGGAGAGAGGGATACAGAGGCAGGGAGGGAAGGATGTAAATCCAGGGAGAAAGGGATAAAAAAATCCAGGGAGAGAGGGGTAAAAGGAAGGGAGAGCGGGATAAAAATCCAGGGACAGAGGGATGTAAAGGAAGGGAGAGAGGGATAAAAATCCAGGGAGAGAGGGATAAAAAAATCCAGGGAGAGAGGGATGTAAATGAAAGGAGGGAGGGATGTAAAGGAAGAGAGCGAAGGATAAAAATCCAGGGAAAGAGGGCTTAAAAATCCAGGGAGAGAGGATAAAAAAAATCCAGGGAGAGAGAGATGTAAAGGAACTGAGAGAGGGATGTNGAGAGGGATTAAAAAAATCCAGGGAGAGAGGGATATAAAGGAACTGAGAGAGGGATGTAAAGGAAAGGAGGGAGAGATGTAAAGGAAGGGAGAGAGGGATAAAACTCCAGGCAGAGAGGGATAAAAAATCCGGGGAGAGAGGGATGCAAAGGAAGGGAAGGAGGGATGGAAAGATCTGTGCTCAGCAGGTGGCAGGGGAAGCTGAAATGCCTCCTACAAAGGTTGGACATTTCTGTTTTAGGGACACTCCTCAGCNAGCTGAAATGCCTCCTGCAAAGGTTGGACATTCCTGTTTTAGGGACACTCCTCGGCAAATCCAGGTCTGGGCACCTCTGGGTTAGACAAGGACTAACTCAGTGCTGAGGGAAGAGCAGGACCTGGTCCAGTTCAGAGCACAGAATTCCCACTGGAATCAAGAGGAGGGAAGGGAGAGGAGCCCAGGATGTGCAGCAGCTCCTGGGGAGGCCAAACCCACTCCCAGACCGATCCCATTCCCAGGCAGCTCCTCATGCCCTGCAGCAACACCAGCCTCAGCCAGACCCAAACCCAAGGACTCCCAAACCCTGGCAGTGGATGGGGGCTCAGTGAAGTCCCAGGAATTCTCGCCATGGAAAACATGGAAATGGGAATTCCGAGCCTGGTTTGTGTCTGGGCTCTGCGAGGAGGATTCCAGGGAGAGGAATCCTGCAGGTTTTCCTGCTCAGGATCCTTCCAGCTCTGATGGTTTGTGACAGGCATAATCCTACACTAATTAGATTTCGGGGCATGTGTTGAAAGCCCTGCACACTTTTATGTGGGCCGGGCTTTAGGGAGACTCCTGCTCGTTCTGCACAATTGTTTTTCAAATTAGTCCTTGGAAACAACAAGAAATCCAACAAGAATTATTAAATAAATACTTTATTTTTGGAATTCTCCCCTGTTCAGTCGGATTCAGGGTTCCAGTCTCTGCCTTGACCCCTCAAAAATGTGCCAGGCTGCCTCCTCTCATCCCATCACTGCCATCAGCTGCTCTCTGAGAGTTTTAATTCTGTTTGCTCTTGGCTAAACTCCATTCCTAATCCTATTTTCACCCCTTTCGATCCAATTTAATCCAGCTTCTGTAAGTCAAAATTAATTACTCTGTGCGTTGTCCCGGCCCTGTGGGCTGAGGGAAGAACAGAGAAATCCCATCTTGGCATTGAGGGGACCCTGTGGCTGCTCTTACCCAGGGAAGCTGAGAGGGAAAGGAATTGGATGAGAAAATGCTGGGGTTTATCCCAGTTTTGTTGCAGTGTCTCATCATTGTGGATTTCTGAGGAAAGGAAAGGAAAGGAAAGGGAAGGAAAGGAAAGGAAAGGGAAGGAAAGGAAAGGAAAGGGAAGGAAAGGAAAGGAAAGGGAAGGAAAGGAAAGGAAAGGGAAGGAAAGGAAAGGAAAGGGAAGGAAAGGAAAGGAAAGGGAAGGAAAGGAAAGGAAAGGGAAGGAAAGGAAAGGAAAGGGAAGGAAAGGAAAGGAAAGGGAAGGAAAGGAAAGGAATCTGCGCCCGCACCTCTCAGGTTTCTTTTCCTGCTTTATAACTTATCTCATCTAAAAACTGAGTTTCTTCCTTCCAGGGATGCTGTGGATTGGAATTAACTGGGATTTGTAAAGTGTCCTGAAGATGTAAAGCAGAATTCCTGCTAAAATCTACAACAATAAATTCTTTTATCCCTCGTTTGGAGGCACCTGGGAGCTCTCATCATCTATGATGATATTTATTCCAATTTTCCTCTTTCTCACATCCTTCTTTTCCTTCTCTTTCTCCAGAGGGATCATTCCCACACTACAAAAACTTCCCCAAAATTGGAATGATGAGGAATATGTGAAAGAAGAGAGGCTGCTCTGCCTCTACCTGTGATACAGGTGAAAGTCCTGCAGCTCTGACAGATCCTCACCCTGAGGACCTGCAGCATCCCAGGGAACCAGGAAAACATTTCCAGGCCAGGTTGGACGGGGTTTGGAGCAGCCTGGGATGGTGGAAGATGTTGGGGTTGGAACTGGATGGGCTTGAAGGTCCCTTCCAACCAAACCCATTCCAGGACTCCGTGAGTATTTTGAGTTGTGCCTTTCCTACATAAAAAATAACTCTGGACTGTTCCTGTTCCACAATTCCTTTCCTCCTTTGCAGAAGTTCACATGGCAGAGCTGATGAATTTTCTGCAGGATTGGGCAAGAAATGAACGTAAAAAAAAAAAGTTTGCTGAGCCCTTTTATATCCCCAGCAAAACTTTTGGAAATTACTTTTGTGAAAACAAAGACAACCCCAAAAGCCAGAGAGGAGGGAAAGGCACTGCTGGACCCACCCCTGCTGGCTGGGTGGGAGAGCATCTCCCAGGGGGTGCAGAATTCCTGCTGTGCTCCCTCTGGGATAGAGAATTCCTGCTGTGCTGTCTCTGGGATGCAGAATTCCTGCTGTGCTCCTTCTGGAATGCAGAATTCCTGCTGGGCTCCCTCTGGGATGCAGAATTCCTGCTCTGTTCCCTCTGGAAAGCAGAATTCCTGCTGGGNGATGCAGAATTCCTGCTGTGTTCCCTCTGGGATGGAGAATTCCTGGTGTGCTCTCTCTGGGATGCAGAATTCCTGCTGTGTTCCCTCTGGGATGCAGAATTCCTGTTGTGCTCCCTCTGCCCACGGTGCTGAGCCCTGAAATGCTGCTCTGGAAGGGCTGAAGTGCAGCAGGCACAAAGGTGCTCTTTCATTCGTGGTGGTGAACATCGTTCTCCAGTAATTCAGTGGGGATTAGGCCGAGATGATGCCCAAACAAACGAGGCAGGGAAGGGCAGGGAATGGTGTTCCTGCCCTGATCCCGTGTGGAGCCGTGCCAGGGCAGCAGCAGCAGGAATGTTGTGGCTGTGGAGGGGGGGGAAAGCAGGATTTTTTCCCAAAAAAAAGGGGTCTCAGCAGTGCCTTTGTCAGCTTCTAGTGTCCCCAGAGCTCGCCCCTGTCTCTCCCAAGGGTGGCCTGGAATTGCTGCACTTCCAGGGCTGGAATTCCATGAAGGAACAGCTCNGAAAAGCAGGATTTTTTTCCAAAAAAAGGGGGCTTAGCAGTGCCTTTGTCACCTTCTGGTGTCCCCAGAGCTTGCCCGTCTCTCCCAAGGGTGGCCTGGAATTGCTGCACTNCAGGGAGGCACAGCAGGAGTGAGGCTTTGCTGGGAATGAGCTGTGCTGCTGTTCAGCCTGGCCTAGGGGAGACAGTCCTGCTCGTGGCAGGATGATCCCAAAGGTCCCTTCCANATTGCTGCACTTCCAGGGCTGGAATTCCATGAAGGAACAGCTCTGCTCCTCCTGTGATTCCTCCTGTGCATCCCCTCCTTCCATGACTGGGGATTTCATATTTTCAGGTTCTGTGCTGCCCAGGGGTNGGCTGTGGTTCCATGAATTCTCTCCATGGGAAGCACATCTGGGAAGTTCTTCCTCTGGAAGGAGCAAAAACTCCCCAAGGTCTCCATCCAAGGGCTGCTCTCAAAAGTTCTTTGCAGATTAAACCCTGGTCTAAACTGAGAGCAAAGCTGGTCTTAAAACCCCTCCCAGAACTCAAAACAGAGCAGAGAGGCTCCCCATGGGCAGGAACACATTCCCCTATCCCAGCTTGCTCCAAGCCCTGTCCCAGCTGGCCTTGGACACTTCCAGGGATCCAGGTGCAGTTTCAGCTTCTCTGGGAATTCCATCCCAGCCCCTCCCCACCCTCAGGGAAGAATTCCCTCCTAAAATCCCCTCTAACCCTGCTTTGTCCATGTGAAGCCATTCCCCGTGTCCCAGCATTACACCCTGACTGCCCTGGGAACAAACCAAACCCTCTTGGGAAGCCCAGAGCAGGAACTGAGTGTGTGTGAAGTGACTTTACAAGCAGGAGGGCAATAAAGGGGGCACAGCGCAATCACCGAGGTTTAATTAAGCAGGGAACACTGAAATGAGGGCCATCATTGTTTGTGTGGCACGTGTTTCATTTCGGCCCTCACAGAATAAATCAGCTCTGGTGGCATTCCTGAGCAGGAAGGAAGGGAATGGAGCCGCCTCGGGAATTTTCCTTCTAAATCCCCCCCAGGCTCTGTCGGTGTGTGGTGACACTCGAGACAATTAATTCCAGCTAATTAAAGGTGTGAGTTTCCAGCAGATCGGCTCAGCCACCCTGAGCAGCCCTCTCCATTCACAGCTCACACGATCCAGCTCAGGTTGATTCCCTCTGCGTGGGATGGACAGGAGGGAATTAAGGCCGTTTGAAATGTGAGTGAATGTCTGCTCCAGCCTTTCCCAGGGATTCCATTGATCCATTCTTTTTTTCCCAAACATCCCTGGCTTTTCTGAAGCTTTGGGTGGGCAGCTCCACTCTCCCAGATTTCAGCTGTGTTGGGAATCTCCAGCATCCAAAGTGCTGCTGGTACTACAACCCTGAGGGTGGCACTGCCAGGCTCTCCATGCCCTGCTCCATCCTCTCCCAACCTTCTGCCCCGTGGAATTGGAATATCTCAGCTCACTGCCCTGGGAGCTCCACTCTGCAGCTGTTAACACACTCCAGCTGGGAAGGAATTTCCCTGCAAACTTCTCTGTGCAGCCCACAAATCCCTGGATGCAGCCTCTCCTGGGGCCAGGAATCCTCTGGCCACTGGAAAATTTCATCTTCTGCTGCATCAGGGATACTCCTGCACCTCTGGAATAACTCACATCCCTCCAGGCGCTTGGAGCTGCCCATCCAGCAATGCTGGGGTATCCAAAGGCACCCCCAGAATTCCTAAAAATGCCACCACAAGGCTCAGCCTCCTTCTGGCTCTGCTCCATCCCTGTGCACACTCAAGGAATTCCTCCTTTATTCCACAGGACAGCCAGGAAAAGTCTCCAAGTTGGTGGCAAATCCCTCTGAAATTCCCCACTGGAGCCGCGGGGCCGGAGCCTGGAAAACACGGAGTGCTGTCCCTGCTCCAGAGGGGAAAACTCGGGATCTGCAGGCATGAAAGAGCCCTTGTGGTCCCCACGAGGCTGCTCCCTGTCATCCCTTCAACTCTGTGCTCACTTTTCCTGGGAGGGAAGTGAAATTCCTGCCTCGGGATTGGCGCCGCCGTGCCAGAGCAGCGGTGACCTCTGTAACCACACAAGATTTAGTGGTGACTTGATTTCAGCTGTAATGAGGCTTTGCAAACCACCAGCAGCCAAATGTTTTTCTCCTCCTTTAACTCTTGGTGGCTCGTGGGGGATAAATGACGGGGCAGACAGGAATAAATGAGGGAACAGATGAGCTGGCTGGGCAGGGATGGAGAATTCCCGGAGGATTTCCCGGCCTCTGAAGTGGGAGCACGGTGGTACCCAGGGCAGGGAGGTGCTGAGTGAGAAGTTATTGGGAGGAATGAGGCCTGAACTCCTTCCAGCAGGAGCTGGAGTGGCTTGGAATGTTGAGGAGAATCTGAGATTCCTCCCTGTGCCGAGATCCAGGGATTCAGTGAGGAGTGATTTCCTCCAGGCCCTGTTCACGGGAGACCTCACCAGAGCTCAGCCAGCACCATCCCATGGGATCCTGGAATGGTTTGGAAGGTGATGGAATGATAGAAATTTAGATTGAAGATTTTAGTATATAGTAATACATGTGAAACAAGATGGAGACCTTAAAACCCTCCAGTTCCAACCTCAACATATTCCACCATCCCAAGTTTCTCCAAGTCCTGTCCAGCCTGGCCTTGGACACTTCCAGGGATCCAGGGGCAGCCACAGCTTCTCTGGGAATTCCATCCCCACCCTCCCAGGGAAGAATTCTGTCTCAATATCCAACCTAATCTTAACCTCTGTTAATGTGAAGCCATTCCCTGTGTCCTGTCCCTCCATCCCTTGTCCCCAGTCCCTCTCCAGCTCTCCTGGAGCCCCTTTAGGCCCTGGAAGGTTCTCCAGGGTCTGCCAGGAGAAGCATGTGCTTATCCTTTTGATTTCCACAGAATCACAGAACCAATTAGGTTGGAAAAACCTCTGAGATGGTCAAATCCAATCTGACTTTCTGCACAAGCTGCATCTGCAGGGGATCCCTTTCCCATAAAATTGTTTCTGGCTGGAGTTTGGCACCAGGACCTGCCCTGAGCACCAAAGGCAGACGCAGACTGAGAAACCTCCTCACGGCAATAAAACCCAATTTAAATAAATCTGGGCTTTTCTATGCTTTGGAATGAATGTCCAAACTCCTTCACTCCCACAGCAGAGAGCTGCAGGGGCTGCTGGAACTGGATTGATCTGGGGTTCCCCAGCAGGGCTGGAGAGTGGCAGTGTCACCACCGTGCCACCCCCGGCAGCGCCGGAACCACGCAGGATCGGGTGACCCAATTAATTGGGAACAGCTGGAAACGTCTTTCTGCAGGTTTAATTTGCTGCATGACTGAGTATCAGCTGTGTGAGGATGTGGTGTGGGACAGGGGCAGGGCAGGACAGGGTGTGAGGGGAATGAGGCTCCTGTCCAGGTCCCCTCAGGTAGCATCGGTCACTGTTGCTCTGATCTTTTTCATCCTTCTGATGTTTGCATTTTTGTGGTGGAGCTTCTCACAGATTCTCATGTGAGCAAAGTGATGTTATTGTAAACTGTTCTTCTTGTTTATCATTCCTCTCTTGAGGAGAGACAATTGATGGACTTGGAGTTTAACCAGTGTGGTTGGAGAGGTGGCAACCTCATTGTCCAATCCATGGTCATTGTCCAAAATCTATATAACCTGAAGTAAGAAAATAAACTTCTCTCTTTTTGCCCTGACAACTTGACTGTGTGCATGTCATTCGTTTCATGTCCTATAGCAACAGGTGACATCCCTTGTGCTCGTCCCAGTGCTNATCCAAAGGGAAGGAAGGGGATCCCCTGTCCCTGCTGGTGGCAGAGGGGCTGCTGCTCACATAGAGCTGATAATTCCTTGGAAATCAGAGCCTGCTGAGATCTCAAACCTGGCTGCACCCCTGATTCCTGCAGGACAGAGCAGTCCCGTGGGGTTGGAGGCAGTGAGGTTGGAACCAGCTAGGGATGAACTCCAAGGCTGGGATTGCTCCTTCCCAAACCCCAGCTCAGCCCTGGTGAATAAAACCCAGGGAGAACCGAGCTTTCATCAGGAGCCTGCCCCGCTGTGGCTNCATTCCTCTCTTGAGGAGAGGCAATTGATGGACTTGGAGTTTAACCAGTGTGGTTGGAGAGGTGGCAACCTCATTGTCCAATCCATGGTCATTGTCCAAAATCTATATAACCTGAAGTAAGAAAATAAACTTCTCTCTTTTTGCCCTGACAACTTGACTGTGTGCATGTCATTCGTTTCATGTCCTATAGCAACAGGTGACATCCCTTGTGCTCCTCCCAGTGCTCCAGCAGAGCTGAGGCTGCCCCAGCACCAGGAAAGGGAAACTGGGAGTGCTCAACCTTCACCTCAAACCCCAGCCCCAGCCCAAATCCCGACTCCAGGGCAGCTCAGCCCCATTCCACAGGTTTGGGAATTCCCAAGCTGTTTATTCACAAAGCCAGGGGACCCCAAGGCCAGGGACCTGCTGCATCTGATCCCTTAAGTTTTAACTTTCACATTTTTCAGGTTCTGTGNAAGGCTGGGATTGCTCCTTCCCAAACCCCAGCTCAGCCCTGGTGAATAAAACCCAGGGAGAACCGAGCTTTCATCAGGAGCCTGCCCCGCTGTGGCTCGGGGAAGGTGAAGAATTTCCGTGAAATTCACCTCGTGGGCATTCCGTGCCCAACCCTTTGCCCAAGCAGCAGCAAACTGTGGCTGAGCAGGGGCTGCTTTCAAAGGCTTGCAGGGATTCACAGCATTTTTCCGAGCACCCCATGCCTTTGTTCAGCTGCTGGTGAACTAATCCAGCCTGCTCCTCCCGCTTCTGTTACGGCCATGACCTTTTCTATCCTGATTCCCATCTAACTCCAACCACTTTGGCAGCCCAGAGCTGTTTGCTGGAACAATAATCCTGCCTCGCTGGGTTTAGAACCTGTGTGTGCTGCACCAGCTTTTATTTAAAGAGATAAAGCCAGATTCTCACCTGCGCTGGGTTGGAGGGGAGTCAATTTATGCCATCAAAAGAGCTGGCCCCGAGTTTTGACTCCATCAAACGCCTCTTTGATCTCCTTTTGGAGGAAAGGGAAAAGAGAATCACTTTGTAACTGTAGGGGGTTGTGCCCCATGTTTTATCTCCTTCCTCCAAATCTTCCCCAGTGGAATTGTGCTGTTCCTAATTAGTGACTCCCAGCATGGATTCTGGCCCTCAGCACGGCCAGGGGATCACAGCTTCAGCTCATCCTGCAGGACAAAGCTCCTGCTGAGCTCCCAGGGTGAGAGGAGAGGACTCCTGCACCCTGCAGGGGTTTGGGAAGGGCAGGAATGACCCCCACACCTCTGGGCAGTGCCAGCTGCAGGTTTGGCACTGCATGGACAGGCTCTTATCTAATCTCATCTCTCTCAGGCCAAGCAAGGGCCTGACCCTGTCCCTTGTTCCTCTGCCAGGAGGAATCCTCTGCTCCACCCCCCTGGTGATTCCAAACAAAGCTCCTCTGTTGGACACGTTCTGCTCCTCCTCCTCACCTTCCTCCCCAGTCCCTCCCCGTGTTCCCTCTCATGACCCCACTCTCATCCCGTGCAGCAGCCCCTCAGCAGCCAGACAATTGTCCTGTCCCTGTTCCCAGTGGGATTTCTCTGGGATGTGGCTTTGGGTTGCAGAGGAACATGGGGAGGTTTCTGGAGAGGCTCTTCACACCTTCCCTGCTGAGCACCATGTGAGAGGCGTTTTCCCAGCTCAGTTCCTGGGATTCCTGCATTTCCTGGAGCTGTGGGATCAGCTTGGAAGGGTCTGCAGGCCCAATCTAGGTCACTGTGCCCAGCTGGCATCGCTGCCTTGGTGACAAATGTGTCACCAAGGACTAAACCAGCTCAGAGCTGTCACCTGCAGCCCAGCATTCCCAGCCCAGGCTGGATCCAAAATCCTGGGAAGTGATGGATGCATTTCCTCCTCAACAAAGCAGCTGCTGCTGGAGCTGCAGGAATTCCCACGCTGGGCTTGGAGGGAGGAATTTAATCAAGTTGGGTCTCCCTCATCTTCAGGAGCCACTCAGGCCAGCTGAGAGGAACATCGAGCAGGCAGCCAACGTGTCCAGAAGGGAAAGGTTGTCCTTGCCCCTGTTCATTAGAGCTTGGCAGAGCACTGGAGCATGAGGATTTATAATCTTCCTCAGCTATTGCTTCTGGGCTTTTCCCGAGGCTCTCCAGCTCCGAGTGTTTGAGTGTTTGTGTTTCACTGCTCTTCCTCCTCCCTCCCTGCTGCTCCAGCCCATCCTGACTCACCTGCCACAGCACAAGGCCCCAGCCAGCCCAGACAGGGCTTGTGCAACAAGCTTCTGGAAAGTCTGAAAGGTTAAACCATCCTCAGAAGCGGGAGGAAGGTTATAAAGTTGTGTTTCCAGCCCTGCGCCTCTCCCCACGCGCCTCGGAGTCATTTTCTTTACAGCAAAAGAAAAACAGAGCTTTTAATTCAGCATCTGCCCTGAGACCACTGAACACTGGGAAGAGGGCACTGGGTCCTCTCCTGCTTGTAGAGAGCTAATTAACTTTAACTAACTTAGCCATGAGCCTGCCTTTCCCTTTGTCTGGGCGGAGCAGGGCTGGAGCCGCTCGTGGTGTGCGAGACCATGGCCAGGCCTCACCTGCAGGAGCTGTGACAGCAGCGAGGTGACCCTTGGGGACACCCTGCCAGCCCAGGGCTGCAGGAAAACCCATTGCAGCAGCGCATGAGGTAACCCCCGGGCTGGGAGACACCGTCTGCCACCGGGCCGTGCAGCAGCAATCCCCACAGAAGTCCCTGCCTTGTGAAGTTGTCAAACTGTAAAGTTAATGAGGTAGAAACGAGAGCCCGGCGCAGGCGTCTGAGCGCTGGAATTGCTCCCCCGGCGGGTTCCCCCCGCTCTGATTGCAGCCCCTGCAAATGAAGTGGCTCAGGGTCCCCTTGGAGCCCAGCCAAGTGGCCACTGCTGCTGCAGAGAGCTCCTTTTGCAGCTCCATAAACACACGGGCAAGGAGGGAACGCGCGGCTCCTCGGGGCCAGACAAGCAGGAAAAGCAGACAGACATTACACCGCTCCTGTCCCGGGCAGGAAACACCGAACCACGGCAGCCACGCACTCACCTACAGCCCTGCAGGGACAGCGTGGGCTGCGACAGAGCTGGGGTGCTCCTGGGGACACAGGGGGACACCAGGGCACAGGTCTGCAGGGGAGAGGTTTGTGCCCTGAGCAGGGATGGGGTGGGACAGGGCAGGGGTGTCCCAGGAGCTTGGGGATGCAACAGGACACGGGTCTGGATGGAAAAATTGGGGGGATTTTATGCTGAGCAGGGATGGGGTGGGACTGAGCCACTGGGGACATTGGGGGCACAGGGACACAGGTCTGAACAGAAAATGTTGGAGGGGTTTGTGCTGAGCA
>VXBB01005943.1:18348-36618 GCA_013399915.1 Illadopsis cleaveri
TATTTTTTTTTTTTTTTTTTTTTTTTTTTTTTTTTTTTTTTTGTTCAGGAGTGAGGTCGGGAATAGGATGTGCCAAAATGTTCAGTTGTAAAGCATCAAATTCTTGACATTTCTGGCTGGATAGTTTCATTTTACCATGTATTTCCATGACCTCAAACTTTTGCATGGACAGTGCTCAAAGTTAGTGTAAAAACTCCATTGGAACTCCCTTGAAATTAAAAGGGTCCACAAAACATTCAATTCCATGTCACCTACTCTGCCTGTTGGGTAAATCTCAATACTTGCTCCCACATACAAGGATGTAAGGGAGATTCATACCTGGTAAAGCAGATCCTGGCTTTTACACTACACTACCCTTACATTCCGATCACAAATTATCTTTCCTTTTTGCATTGTTTATTGTCATTGCATTGCTTTTTATTAATCTGAGCATTTTGATAACAAAATATTAATAACAACTTTAAGATAATTTCAAGTGCTGTGCACAGCCAGAATCTGCTACCAGCAAAACAGATGCAGAAAAAAATTCTACTTCTGTTGGTAGCAGATTATTCTAAGCTCCAATTTCACTTTTGGTTTAGTCATCAAGACATGCTCTTAATGCACAATGCACCATCATGAACTTTTTATTATTTTACTTCAGGGTTATCAATATGCAAGGCCTTTTCCTTTTAGGGTAAATATTTCTATTGTCACACTTTTATTAGTTTCTCAGTCCCTTTACAAGCCCAGTGTTCAAGTTCTGTGCATACACCATCTCTGAGGGTGACAGTTTCTGGAGAGTTGCAGAGGGGAATCCCAAAGAGCATATGGCCATGAGAAAATACCATTTCCTTTTGATAATGAACAGGCATCTGCGACAGTCCCTCACTGAGTGGGAGTGGCAAGCAGCTTGATTTCCCACAGAACTGATGGAGGATCAAAGCCAAAGCATATCCACGTGGACAAGATAATCCAATCATCTCATCATTACATCAACTGTGTGATACACTCCAAAGGCAGCTCCACAAGCCATTACAGCAATTATCTAATTTGCTCAGAGTTTCTGTGAAGAAATAAAATCCTGCCACTGGTAAATATCTTTCATTTTCTGGTATCTGGGTGCTTTGATTGCTGTTCAAATACAAAGGAGCAGGACAGGTGAAAGTAAAAAAAAAAAATCTGAACAAAATTGTTTAAATATGTCAAATGTAGCTTGCAGAAAACCAGATACAGGGCCCCAGAAAAGTGAGGAATAAAAGTAAGCACATCTCTCTAGAACCTCAAAGGCATTTGTCAGGCCAAGAGCTCAGTTCTTCAGCACTTTATGCAAAACTGTTTGGAGAATGCATTCCTTTTATACTGCCATTCTGTTATGACACGAATCACATTTATTTCCATCAGTAACAAAGATTTCTTCAGTTCAAGACAAGATCTGAACCTGCTGTAGAAGTGCCAGAGCTCCTCAAGTTCAGAACTCCTCCGAAAACCAGGAAGATGCTCATCAGGTATTTTTCAAATAGCAGGAGGGAACTATAAAACTCCTTTAAAAATGCACCCATCTGAAATCATACTATAAATAATTTTGAAACAAAAATAAACAACAACAAAATCAACAACAGCAACAAAACCTTTTCATTAGAGAGTAAGATGGGCTCTGCAACCAAGGCAGGGACATTCAGCTGGACATATCTGGATGCAGTTCCCAGCTCCAACTATTTCCCAGCACCATTACAGTAACATTTGGGAAAATCACAGCCACCCTTGCTTATCACAAACAAGGATATCCAAAATCTTCTTTGCTGTCATGACACTTTAGAATATAAACTCTTCATGACCAGAAACACATGCACACCTATTTTTTGAATAGTGAGATGAAAAATCATTCTACAAATGTGTGGGGATAAAAATACTCTGCATGTATTCGAGAAGATTTCAAGGCTTTTCTGTACCACATGTAACAGGTCTTTTAATCATTAATACTTTTATCTATTAAAAGTACATATAAATAGGAAAAACCTACCACAGATATTGAATGATAAACCCAGACAGACTTTCAAAAGTATTGATTTGCTCCAGCTGCACTGCTGTTATGGGGTTGTCTGTCATGGATTGCAGCAGGGATAAAATGCAAAAATTATCGCTAAAGGAAAGCAGTCTCCACTGTAAAAATAAGATTTGCTTTAAACAGACCTGCAGCTGAGCACTTAGGATTTACAGTGGTAAAGAAATAGAATGCATATTTTAAAAGGTGTAACTCCAGAATAGAAAAACAGAGTAAGGTGGAAGAAATATTTGAAAGTTCAGAAGCCACCCAGGCACCACTGCCTACATCTTCCCCACCTATTTATTTCTTCTTCTTCTTCCTTCCCCATTTTCTGAGTTTCATTATTAAAAAAATGAACTATTATGTTAAGGGGTCAATCAACCCTGTGAAATCTTCTTCAAAACGTGTCCTGGTACAAAATTTGGTACTGCTGTCCGTGTCACTGAAAAAAGCATGTTTTTTAAAAAAATAAACTTAAAAAATTAAGTTAAATATTATTTTGTTAAACTATGCTTAATAATTATGCCCTTACCAACACAGTAAGCCTCAGCCTTTACCTTACCATGTAAATTAAAAAGTCCATTCTATTATTAATTAACTGTGTTCCAGAGTACAAAACCACAGGATTAAAAAAAAAAAATAATAATAATTCACTTCTCAGGGATAACAGTCCATGATCATTTTTATTGATGTTATTTGAAGGGACTAGTGCTCAAGATCTCTGGGAAAAAGAAAAGCCCTACCAACCTCACACACCTGTCACTGAAATCAGCTGCAAATTAATGATGTATGACCTAAAGCTTCAAGTTCCAGTGGAGTTTTTATACTGACATCTCCTTGAAAGGCAAGAAGAGATCAACTCCTCAAATATTAAAACATCAAACTCATTCTTTAAAACTGGAAGTTGTATGCAGACCACAATTTTAAGATTTTTTGATTTCTGTCCTGCATTACCAAGAATGACACCTAATTTATCTTAGCTACTCCCTGGACACCTTGTTATTCTTTTCTCTGTAGTCCCTCCACCTGACCTCCTTTCTCAACATGATCTCTTCACTTTCTGTTCATGTAGAGTTTCCATAATCCAGCCAGTGTATGTTCTCCTTTTAGTGAACCATTTTGACTCACAATGTATTAGTCTGGCATAAAGAGGGATGAACACCACATTCAAAGTTTGTTCTACATTCAACTGTGTTGTTATAATTCTCCACAGTGAAGAAAACAGGATAATCTCCAAGCAGTTTGCTCCTAGTGCTTGAAACCATGCCAAGCATCTTTCATCTCGAAGATCAGGCCAGGAACATAAAAAGTTTGGACATAAAAAGTTCTCTATACAGAAGGCAAGAGCCAAGCCTGAGACCAGTCTTGGGGCAGAGCTGTTTTTGCTCCTTAGAAAAAGGTGGGATACTTGGGGCAGAAACCAATACCTGGGAACTGCTGAATGGGCAGTTTCACTCCCTCCAAGAACCTGAGGGTTTTGTTTTTAAAAATAGTTAAAACTTGCAGTACTCACACAAAGAACTGAATCAGCAAGACACAGGACACCCACAGCCACTTGAAGAAAATAAAAAACTACTTTGAGATAATATATCCTGTAAGTACTATTCTTATTGATTATGGCAGCACACAGTGAGAGCTTTATGAAGTGGAATTGAATTTACCTTGCAATATATACTGATAATGTTGTGTAAATTGTGCTGCACTGCTCTATTTCCTATGGGATGCAGACAAACTCTTTTACATTCCCAGGGGGTAGTAAACATGATGAGGCTGAATGCTTTGTATCTCTCCCTCTTTGCAGACTCACACTCTTGCTTGCCAGCCAACTAACTTGTTGTCCTTGGAAGAGAAGTTCACACTTCACTCTGTAAAAATGGACATATAAAGGCTCTAGTCTCTAATATACTACAATGTGAAAAATACTTTAAGGCCACTGTTAGCTCTCTTTATTAACTGTTTTTATGACTTCTATGTTGTTTCCCATCTGACCATATTGCTACAGCAACTGCACATTATGGAGTGCTGCTGTCAGCAAGGGTTGATGTGCACTCCAAGGGCTAGGCTTTCTTTAAATTCAGTGCACTGAGATTTTATATTAAAGGCACCTTCCTGAGGACGTGCTCCTCAGAGTTGCACAAGCCCATCAGTGAGCACATGGGAAAAAACAGAGTATGTGTACCTTGGCCCAAGTGCCTGATGTCCTAGACTCAGCTCTGAATTAGGAAATGAAGTCAGATAAGAAACACAAAATTCAAACACACAGCAAGTGCAGGATGCACAGACCTTTATGACAACCAGCTATATGAGCCAGGTTTGCTTGTTTAATTACATTTGCTTCATATGCAGACTGAGATCATTAAGTAAGAGAAAACAACACCTCCTCAAGAATAGTCAGAAATCATATTATGCATAAGACGTTAGATAGCCCTGGAAGAGATTTATAAGCAATTTACTGTTTATCTAAAACTACCTTATTCTAGAGGTCATAAAACACCACCAAAAAAAAGGAGAAATGGTAGTAAACATGCAAAAATATCCTCATTCTGTTCTAAAAACTTACATACTGACCAAAGAGGCTACTTGAAAATTTGCTACAAAGGCCCGTTACAGTTTTTAGTGGAGTAGATTAGGCTGATTACAATGGATTGTTTGGATATTTGGGGAGCTTGCAGAGGCCATAGTGACTCCCTTCCTCTCAGACACCGCAGTGAGAAATGCAGAGGTAACAGTAAGAGGGAAGGACTGTGCTGCCCTTTGTGAGAGGGGTGGTTGGGCAAATGAAGTCAATTTATCACCCATACCCTGAGCACACACCTAGGAGCTGAGCCGTCCTTCACCTCTCATTGGCTCCCGCTGCCTCCCATTCCTCACACAGCTGCTGGGCACTTCCCAGGAAGCTCCACACCCACACCAACTTCTTTCTGAGTTCTTCATCTCATATCTCACCCTGTCTCTTCTGGTGCTAAATATCTTTTGTTTCCCCTCTCTGCTGTTTCTTAGGTCATTAACCCCACTGGCTCCTGCCTACACTTCATCCCTCTCCATCATCAGCTCCTTCCCATGCTCCATAGCCCTTCATTAGGGTATATTGCCTCAAAAGCAAACAAACACTTAACAATCATTTTTGCTTCTACCTAAGGTTCTTTTTTTTCTTTTTGTATCTGATTTTCATAAGATTCATCTTTTTCCCCGTGTCTGTGCTGACTTGCTCTCATTTTTTTCCTCTCTCGCTTTTTAACATTCTTTGTCCGTACATTCAACAAGCTAAGTGGTATTTTCTGTAGCCTCCTTCACACTAAACCAGGTATTTTAAACAGAGGGGAGCCGCAAAGTATCTCCTGACCAGTAGCCACAGATGCTAGAGTAATAATTAGTATTCTCTGCCTTTCAAAATGGCCTCTTATGATCCCGTTTTATCTCAAATACTCAAATAGTTTTGGAGCCAACATTAATCTAGAAATATATGCCACTGAAATTAATGCATTTCCAGATAATAGGAAGCTCCAATGTATCTCAAACTTAAAGAAAGGGTACCCTAGAGTAATAAAACTCAAAGAACCAACCACAGCTAATTTATTTCAGATGTATATATAAGGTTCAAATTTTATTACATCCCAGCAGAACAAGGCAACCTTAACCTCTACTGGATTATTATCATTTCCAAATTATTTGGCCATCCTGCTTTATATCTTAGGGAGGTTTGTATCAAATGCATTGTTAGAACAGCCAAACCTCTGGAGTGGGATTTGCTTTGGTGGAAATGATTAAAAACGAGGAGGCCATTACAGCCCCAGTAATGTGTGTTTAAATTATACAACTGACAGCTGCAATCTCAACTAAGGAACTGATTGAAACTTTTGAGCAGATGCCTAAACTGTTCTTTTCATGTTTTTTCCTCCCTCTATGTGAAAGTGCACTGTTGCAGGTGCCTTCAGCAGTATGAGAATATATTATTCTATAAAGTATATGATGCTACTGACTTTATGGTATTTATATTTTATATTGTGCATACTCAAATACTGTCTGAATCTAATTAAATGTCCTGTGCTCTCCATCCATTAAAAAAAAAACAAACCCAACCTGTGTATGACATTTTTCTCCACATTTACAAGTGCACACTACTAGTCTTGAGAGTCTGCTTCTCTCTTTGTATCTTCTGTATCTCCAGTATCCTCTGCTGACACCCGCGGTGACTCCTACATGCATGAAATTATCAGCAGCAGCATTCTAGTGCAAATATCTGAATTTCTATTGCTCTCATAACCATTGAGGAAAGTAGCAACACTCATGCACCTACATTTCTTAGCACCTCTGTAAATATATACGCACAAACTCTTCATAAGTCTCCAAGGCTTGCCGGATTCAGGAAATTTTATACATTCATGCATCTGCTTTTCTGTTAAAGACTTCTGAAAGGGTGGCTGTTTTGGAAGACTGGGAATTGCTTTTAATTAAACAAACCAATTTCATGGCTTCTTATTCATATGAGCAGATGCAAAAAAGTGTTATTACATAAGGGTTCCCAACCCACTGGGCAATATCCTGGTGCCCATCTGTTCTCATCAGGACAAGGCACAGTGCTGAAACCTTTGAAACACAGCTCTGGAATGGCATTTAAATCTCCCTAGGGACAAAGTCAAACCTCAGCTTCACAGGGAATTCTGTGTTTGCTCTCAGAAAAAGCAGGCAAACGTACCTGGGCAAGGAGGCAGAGCCTGCAGATACTACTGTGAATGTGAAGGGAACTTCAGCAGGCACATATTCACCAGCTGAGAGCCTACTCCCATGTTACTAGTTCAAATCTATTAAAGGCCATCTACACTGCAATTTGCTTCTGTTATATTTTAAACTCCATAAGCTAAATTGATGCAAATAAGTATGTGGAACCTCTTATTTCCATTAAAGCCTGATTTTCAGTATAGCTCAATTCAATTAGGAGCAGCCTTTCTTAACTAAGCCTGTCCACAGCAATTTGAATTTCTTTCCTTTAACCACTATAGTGAACAAGTTTGAATTTCCATGCAGACAATTCCCACCTTAACTTTCTCATTATCAGTGTTCAGAAAACAGCAACATATTTCTAAATGGGTACTTCATGTAGTCTTTTCTCAATTATACTTTTCCAATTATTGCCTTTTCCATATTAAGAACCTGGATTTTATTATATATCTTTACTGAAATTTGAAAGATGCCTGCTCAGTAATTCTTACACACTATGAAGACAGGCAGATAAGCTTTCCACATGACCTAAACTGAAAAGACCAGCTAATAAAAAACTCTTTACCTTCACTTTGCCTGGTCACTTACGCCAGTCACCAACAGTCAGCAACATTTTATGTAAGTATAATGTGGATTTACATATAAAATTTATGTATATATGTATAATGCACAGTAATATACAATCATGATGACATGAATTGGTTAGCATAAGGTGCCAAGAGATACAGTGAAGGTTGAAAGGTTCTGCTTTCACCAGTATTTTATCTACTGTCCAAAAACTGTGAAAAGAATCTAAATAAAAAGAAATCAATATACTCCTCTCATGAAAGATGTGAGATCATATGCTCCTTTTTCCTTTCTTAAGAAGCTCAGAAAAGAACAAAGGCATTAAGAAAACGCAGTGCTGAAACCATTAGCCTCATCAGATTGTGGTGCTATCTGCCTGCAGCTACAGATTGCTGCCTGCTTTATTTAACAAATTCCATTCTCCCAGGTGCATATTTATGTGCAGATACTCCTGTGATTATATCCTTCCATGAATATAAATCCCCACTTAGGAGTTATCAAGCGTTATCAACCTTCATTCATATATATACACACACACTCATTCTGAACATAATTGTGACAGTGACACAGAGATTCTTATCAATTTTGTACAAGAAAAAGCAGATTTTAAAGGCCTCTAAAATGTACTTTAATGTTCACACATTATCTGACCAGAAGAGAGGGGTCAAAGGTAATAATCCTAAATTGCTAAAATGTTTGCAGCATTTTGTGTTAAAGCTATAAATATTACCAACAGAAGGCATTGGTTTTCACAAAACACTTGGTCAAATAAGCTGGCAACCAAGGAACTGTAAACAAACTGAACTTGCAGCAAATATAAGTGATGTTTTGGTTGAACATAATGTAGTGTAGACAACCACTTGGGGGAAGTTTGAAGAACAGAAAGAGGATGGAAAGCAGAGCATCAGCTTTCTGTACAAGGCATGACACAGCTCCTAAACCAGATAAAAAATTTACATCTACATGGCATCAAACAGCTTATAAAAGAGCCTGGTGTGGTAAAAATACAGAAAAAAGTCAAGGCTGGAAGAATGATCCACCTGAGAAACAACACAACCAGGATTTCCCTACAATAACATGTAAAACCTAATTAAATCTCCATGCTGTAGACACAGAGGTAATTTGACATATCATGGAAATTTTGATAGCAGAGTCACACCCTCAGGAGACAGAGTGGGACACTGATT
Organism: Illadopsis cleaveri; assembly: GCA_013399915.1. Taxonomy (NCBI): domain Eukaryota; kingdom Metazoa; phylum Chordata; class Aves; order Passeriformes; family Timaliidae; genus Illadopsis; species Illadopsis cleaveri. The sequence continues at coordinate 26,848 of VXBB01005943.1, forward strand.
GCTTTGTAGTGCCCTAGTAATCAAAAATAGCTCTGCAGCCACACTGCAAGGGTTACCTTGCCCACAGTTTTCACAAACCAAGGGAGAGAGAAACATTTGCCTTCACACAGCAGGTCTGACTGATAAGAGATGTGGGGCCTCAGCTGGTGTGCAAAAACACCTTTGTTCTAATTAACCTGAACTAGGTACTTTTTAAGAGAAACAGCCACTGTTGATGACAATTTCTGGTACTGGAAAACACACCGGGGATGACTTGCTCGTGTGTTTTGCTACTGCAGGACAAGTACTATGACTTTCTCCACCTCAGTCTTGCATTCTTCTGCTCTTAAATCCAACTGTTATATCAGCCTTCAATTCTTTTCAAGTTTTATTATATTTTTCCCCAAGACAGAGATGCTTTAAGTGTGTTCAGTGTTCCTTGCCACAAGCCTGGTTTGACACGTGGCCACACTGAATGTTGTCTCCTTGTGTCTGCCTCACCAAGGAGTTCAGCATTATTCAGAGCTTTCAGTTTGCTCCCTCTGCAAGTGACACACTGCTCCCAAACTGGAGTTGTCTGCATAACTAAATTTGGGATGATTTTGCATTTTTGCTTCTGGAGTAAAACAAAAATGTAAAATACCTTAGGATTAAAAAGCAGTCCCTTCAGGGACTGCATGAGAAACACAAATGTGTAAAAATTATTGTCTGCTTACAAATATATTCTGAGACATATTTACCTGTTTCATTCCATTTAGCAGGACCCATGGAAATACTATTTTTTAACAAAAATGCCACCATCTATTTAATTCAAACCTCTACACCTATCTGTCACTGACTAAACCCCTAAGGGTGGAATGGGAGTCTTTGAATGAATCCCTCAAAATGAACAACACTCAAAGATGGGCAGGGGTGAAGTGCCCAGGAAGCTCAGAGCACAACACAAGGCAGCTGACTTTGTGGAAACACAGCAGTGATCAGACCTGAATGGCAAAAGCAATGATGTAGCTCACCCAAAACTAAGAAAATGCTTTCAAACAGAGCAACAGGTTTGAGCTGGCTTCAACCCAAATATTCCTTCCTGGCAAATGAGGATGCCAAGCAGCTTGAGTGCAAGAATGTTAAGACAGGTAAAGCAAATCACATTGGTATTGTGATTGATTCATTTATTTGATTTAAATGGGCAGATTTATTGCAATTGTTACAATTTTCTAAGCATAATTTACATTTGCATTGTGTTTCCATTTTGTACCACTCTGCTAAACCAAAAATTGCATGGAACATTAAATATCATTAAATAAGTAAGCTTGACAATAAACATTACACTCTTCATGCATGGAATATTTAAAACAACCTGGTCTGAGGATATTGGACTCTGACAACATTTATGGCAGACTTTAAATCAATGCCTTTTGCAATGAAATATAGAGTCTCAAAACAGGGATGTCTAAATTGTTAAGGTCTATTTCCCACAAATCCATGTCCATTAGCATTCTTTATATCCCACTCTTTAAACTATGTATCATTCAAGTCTCACAATAACCCTTCCCTTGGATTTGAGATTTACTGACAGGAAGTCCATTTATCCTGTGACAAAACTTTAAAATTACCATTGTCTCTGGAATTCCCAAAATGTTATAAAGTTATTTTTAAAAAAGGTAGTAATGTCAGAGAGACAGTTTAATATAAAATTTTCCAAAGTTGAACTGACTCTTTCTTAGAGTTAAGCAACTTTAATGAATCATTTCTTTAAGCCACAGAGACATTTGTGCTGGTAAAACATATTCCACAAAACACTTACAGTACCAGAAGAGGACAGCTTCCCATATATCAGGGATACATCTAAGATAGATGCTTTCCTTAACAACTATCTGGTGATTTGCTGCTAGCACTATGTACTATTATACTACATTTCTCTTGCTGGGATTCAATTCTACTTCTTGGGATTCAATGATTTTCAAGATCATTTACTTACTGACTTATGCATGACACAAAGGAACAGTTTGACTGGTTTCCCTCCTGGTGCTTCCTATGCCATGGATTTCAACACTGCAGTTGTACCTCTCTTCAGGCTCCCATTATAACATGACTATGGATATAAAATTCCTTTAGTCATCATTGTAAGCAAAATGCTTCACTCAATGTTGTAAGAACATTGCAAAGCAATTTTCTGGTTTCTTTTGAACTACAGATTGTCCCACTTCCTTTAATAAAGCCTATCTGAAATACAAAGGTTTTTTCACATAATAGAAAAAAGCTCAAAACCTACTTTCTCCTCTCATTATGACGCACAAAGCAAAATACTTCAGTATTTTTGCACACCAGTTGAGGGCCCCCCAAAAAGAATCATATGCTATGGAAGAACAATGCAAAAATCCACCTTTCCAGGTGTGTATCTGCTGCCTTTCGTGGAAAGAGTGAACACCCAGGGGAATGGGGTAGAAAGAACAACTGTGTTCACCAGTCCATTTTGCTTATAACCAACTAGTGTGAATCAATAGCCCGAAGTCAAGAAATTAAATTTTCCTTAACACATTTATGAGCTACTCAAAGCACATGAGTTGGATGTTTCATGTCACCTAAAACAGCTCATACCAGCACCTTGCAAGCATTCATTCATATTTTTAAGATGCATAATTTCAATAGCAATAACGTTGGGGGGGAAAAAAAGGGAGCTAGAATCCAAGAGTGAGCCTGCATTGTTATCCATGCTTATATTCATGCTCCATTGGTTCCCATGGCACTTATGCATCTAGATGCAAATTTCAGGACCAGGGCCTGATTTATAAAGGTGCTTAAAGCTAGGAATAGAACTCATAATCATTTTGAAAATCCCAGAAGGTCCTTAATCTTCATAATTAGTCATTTAACTGCCTCATCACTGTTGGCCCAATTCTCAGCTGAAACAAGGACTATGCTGAGGCACACCCTGCTCTTAAAAGTTCTTCAGTTCAATCTCAGCTGGTTCAGCCACATTGCAGCAATTTATCCCTAGTCTCAGTCATTATAGAGGTGGACAGAGTAGAAAAAATGTACACAAGGCAGCAATAACTTCTTATGAAACAAGGGTAGACAGGGCATAGGAAAACAGCACTCTCCCAAAGCCTGCCCTGCAATCTGCAAGTTGCAAGGTGGCTGTTTTCCATCAGAATTGTTCAATGGGCTTTGCTCTAGGTGTCCTCCTAAACTGTTGGACCAATTGGCTGACAAGTCTGTCTAGATCTTGGCAATCTGGTGGGAAACAACCCAAGAAGTCCCCCCAGAAGTGAATAAACTTCACTGCTATTTGCCAGGTTTAGTGAAATGCAGGTAAGTGAAAATTTATAGCAGTCTTTAACCTCTAGACCTTGTACCCTCTGATGTGCTTCTAACTTCTTTATAAATCACCTTCAGTCACCTCATACCTGTGCTCGGGTAAGCACTGAGCCTGCAGTAGTGTAATCCTATTTTCCTCTCATTCCCTTAATGAGTCCATTTATTAGTCAATGAGTGGGACAATCTATTATGAGTCAAACCTCTCCTTTTGCAGTCTCAATACAAGAGAGAAGCTGGAGCTTCTTGCATGAATCTGCTCACTATCATCAAAAAAAATCCATACAAAAAGCCACCCACCTCACCTCAAAAAGCTCTATACACTCTAAATAAACATATAGGACTACCCATCCATAAACCTTTGAGAACTCCACTGGCTGCTGATCATGGGCCTTAGATGAAATCCCACTGCTTTCAGAATAGTAATATAATTCCAGATATTAAAATATGTTCATTACTCACATTCTTGTCACAAACTGCATTTCTTCTAATGTGATTCTGGGCAACCTGAGCAAACATTAAGAAAAAGCATGGCTTCTGCAATTACAAGACAGAAAAGTAATCAAGACCTGTCACCTTCCTCCAACTTGCTTTCATAAATCTTCAAAACTTGAATTTGCTATTTAGGAACTTCCAACATATTCTGACCAAATCAGGTAAATTGGCAATGAAAACAATTTGTCTGCACCAGCTTCACATCCACTCACGGCTTATTGTGGGTTCAGTGGTCAAAGCTACTCATATTTTGGTAAGGAAAATGCTATTGAGGAGGAGGATGTCCAACCCATCCTGGAAACAGGCTTGGCAAAAGCCCAGCTTCAACAGAAAGTGAGCAAAGGACCACTGCTTGCACCAAGAAACTGTCAGCAACTGTGGCACAAATTTCTGTAATAAATACTCCTTTTACTCCATGCACAGTTTAATTAAATCCCAGTTTAATCACTACAGAAAAAAAAAAAAAAAAAGCACCGATCAGGGCCACAACTCCACATGAAATAGCAAAAATGCTGTTTCCCTTTTTAAATTAAGTGCCTGAAAAAATACTCGAAAGAAAATTAAACCTACTATAACAAGACCGTGAAACTTATCATAGATACATTTAAAACATGCAAAGCTTCAACTGGGTAAGAAAGCAAGATAAAATTTTAAAGTTCCTTGGTAATGTTTGAAATACAGCTTGGTTATATTTACTGACAAGTAGGAAGTTGAAATGCAAAAGTATTTAAAAGTAATTTCTGGGGTTTAGGGTTTGACTTAGAGCTTTTCATAGAAGTCATACTAAAGAAGCCTTCATTCACATAAATAATGTGAAACATGACAAATAATCTGTTACTACAGAGTTTTAAAGTAAACTCAATCCTCACATCATTGCAATTAAGAGCAAAAGTAAAAAAAATAAAACACCCACTTTTATGGGGAACTGATAGCAATCAGAGTTCATTGATTTTACTGTTGCTGGCTGACAAATTGAGGTGAAAACATTTATAGTAAACCATAAATAGAGCTTAGAGGCAGTCAAAATATACAAGGCAGAATGAGACTCCTTAATAAGGGAACATCTCTAGATATGAGCATCACAGATGCTCTGACAGGCCTGATAAAATCTTAGCCAAATTCATGGAGATTTGGTTCTCCAGAGTTTTGGGAAGCACATGGCCACAGGAATTTCAATTAAAGTCAGCAGTATGTTTCTGTTCTGGAACTTTGTATTCCCTGAGGTCTCAGATCCCTATGATCAGGTATTTCTCAGACAAATTTACTCTTCCCTTATGTTGTAAAATTCAGAGGGTGGAAATGAACACTCCTGTGGAGGAGGACAGGAGCCCTATCAAGGAGTCACTCTCACCCTGTGTCACCCTTTACTAAAATGAGACCCCTACAAGTCAATTACTTAATGACAATTTATATCCCAGTTGCACAACTGATATGCAGGTCCTGAAGATGCTTATTGTGTTCCTAATAACTTGAACTTTGTCCTGGCTTGTCTGATATTCACGGAATTTATTCTTGTCAAGTCAGCTTGCACCAGCAAAAGGTCTTATCTCAGGCATTAGACCTTTTCTCAGGAAGTGAAAGTTTTAGACTCTGTCATTATTTCTTTCACTTGAAAGAATATAACACACTTTAATTAGTCGTTTTAAAAAGTTTTTTCATACTGTGTTACAAAATGTGGCTTCAGTTACTAAGAAAAAAAACAAGCAAATCTCACAACCAGATACTGACATATAGAAAAATCTTAAATGTGTCAAATTGTAGTCTTTAATAAGACTTTAACAAAAATCGCTGTTATCCAAAAAGTTGCCTGCATTTCACTTATTTCAACTTCTTTAATGCTTACAGCTACCTCTTCAGTGACTTTGGGTTTGTTTACATCAAAGAAACAACTTCCCTTTTTAAAGGTCAAGCATAAAACATTACCTTTAACTGGGGACAAAGAGAGAAATCTCCCAGCTGACTTAATACCCTACAAATGGACTTGAAGGGCAGTTCATAAATTTCAATAGACCTGTTGTTCCCTAAAGTAAGGATGCAAACCTAATAATACACCATTTCTCTTAAGCATTTACTGGACCATAGTACATTCTGTAACAATCAAAATTCTCACTATTATACAGAGCAGAATTCTTTTTGCCTGAATCATGAAACAAGATGTGATTACTGCTCCTGGTATCACATTTCCCTTCCAAGTTTAACATGATGTTCATACACTTCCACGGAGGTCTAACTCCAAAGAAAAAGATTTATTGACACATAAAAAATATATAAATACTCTCAGTGACATGCCAAGCTTAACAGTGATGATGATTTAGTACCTAAATGGAAATGAAATAATTTTACAAAGTTATTAACTAAAGATATTTGCTTAATTTGCTTTTCTAATTTTCATATCTGCAGAAAATAATGCTCATGTTTGTAACACCTGAAGATCCGTTGTGGAGTTCAACCAGGGTGTAGGAAATTATATCATTTTCCTAACTAATTAGTATGAAAAGTGAAAAACCAATAACTGATAGAAGATAGAATACTAATTAATGAAGTGAATTACATATCTTAGAACCAATGAGCATTAATTTTGTTGATTGCTAAAAACTTATAAATAAGGGAAAAGGTTTTATATCAGCACCTGTGTGGAGGCCATAATTTTGTGGGCCACACATACCTCCTGGACAAGAATAAAACAATGCCTTACTCACAAACATTAAAACACAGTGTTAGGGGGTCTTATTTATCCCAACAACTTCATAGAATTTTGGTAACAAGGGAAGTGTTTAACTGATTACTGCATAATAAACAATTTCATAAGCACTCTTCAGAATCCATTACAAAATATGGTGTACAAGCGTTGCAATCAGGTACCATTCAAATTATAAGGAAGTAAAGATAATCTAGTCATTTTCTGATAAGCAGCAGAAAATATGCCCAAAATTTAAAAGCTCTTCTCAACAGCAGCCATTGGTTTCCACTCCCTTTGCACAGTTATTCCTTCCCTGCAGACTGCCCAAGGAGAGCTGCTGGGCTGGCTCCAGACCCCACACTCCCATCCCTCAGCCACCCTGGCACCATTTTGCCCCAAAGTCAAGTTGGAAATTTGTTTACTAGACAAATAGCAGATTGAAAACATGTTCCATGCTCTCAAAGTCAGCCAGAGATGTTCAGAAATGGAAGAGTTTCAGCTCCTTCTGCAACTTAACACCTCTCCATGATGTGTGTGTGATATCAACTCAGTTTTTCTTTCCTGCTCCTGTAATTCTTCTTGGTTTCTTTTTATCCCCAGCCGGAGTGTGTTCTCCCAATCTGGAGCCTTGGTTTGTTGCCTCTTTACCACTATAGAAAGGTGAGGAGAGACCTGGTTTGGACATTTGTGCTGATCTCAGGTGTGTGGCAAATATTGGGACCACCAGAAGCCGGTAGGATTGTATGAGGAAGTAGTTTCAGGCTGCCCCTGGACTAAAAGGTGTTTAATTCAACAGCAAACCAAAGAAAGTCTTTTTACACTCTCAGATCTGCTCTAAGTCCTTTACTCCAGATGGGGTCCATCTGCCACTGCCATCTCTTACTTATTATGTTCTTATTTCTATGTGAATTGTTAGATGGAAAAGCAGTAATGTCAGTGGCACTGAACACTGGAACTGGCTAATGGTTTCCCACTTTGCCTGGATGCTTATTTTCTATAATTTCCCACCTATAAATTAGCATTTATCTTGCTGATAGGGACTATTATCGAGTTGAAATCCATATTCTACTGAAATGAATCACTTAATTAAGACCATAGTGTGATTCTTACTGTGCAGAAAAGTATTTTCCCAGTCATTTTCAATATACTGAGTACTGCTATAGCTACAGGAGCAATGCAGTGTAATAATATACTCTGGAATAATAATTTGCACTTGTACAGGGTAAAGGTGGTTAATATTTTTTGAAGAACACCACAGGATACACCATCACACTGGAACTTCTTTCATTCAAATTCTGCTCATATGATTTGACACATAAATGTGTTTTCAAATAATATTCCCACTAATTGCATCAGCTCTTTTCTGACTAAAATTTCAAGGAATCTTTGAAGAAAATGTTCACACCGAGAACTCTAAAACTATTCAAACAAAGTAATTACTGTTTTTGCTACCCTTAAAAATGCATATTTTAATAAGTGGGTTACAGGCTTTCAAAATTAGCAGTTTTACCTGTTATTGAACTTCCAGTAGCTGAGATTTTCTCTCTGGGACACCAACATGGCAGATTCCCACTAATATTGAACAAAACATGAACAGTCTCATGGAGACAATGAAACTGTTTTTCCGTACAGATTGTCCTGAACCTACAGCTGCTAAGTGCAAATATTACTGTAACATTGCAATTTCATAAAAGCTACAGAAATAACTGAGGTGATATGGGATTTCCAATGGGGGAAATATTGATCTTTATGACAAAAGAAAGAGGAGTGAGGGAGAATAATACACTTCCAGTACTAAAATAAACTATTTACACAGTAAATATCAGAGACATGCTCTGACACTTGGGAAAAAATGTAATTAAAAACCTCTGTTGGATCAGGTTTGCACACAGCCTCAACCTTAGTCATAAACAAGTGCAATTCCTTCTTTCATGGGTATTCCCAAGAGAGTTTTTTTAGCATTTTTAGTCAATAGCAAGTAAAAAAAATCCACATATAGTAATTCCATAGGAGTACAGACACTACCAATACATAGAATATACGCAATGTATTTTTTAATATATTTTGTAAAACCACAGGTTCATCCTTTTAGCTGTAAAAAGTGAGAGTGTTCAGATCTAAAATACAGCTGTTTCTCTAGTGAAACTATTAATTAAAAACCTTTCAGATATTCAAAAGAAGCAGTCAGTAGCTTTTGACCACACCTACTACTATTATAGGTTGAGTCTCAGGTGATGGAAGAGGAGTACAATGCAGAACCTGAAAGAGCTGATGCTCCAACTTCTTTTAAATGAAAAGCAAATCTCTTTATGAAGAGTCTTTGTGTGATTAAAATCTACCATTACTAAGGAATTCATTTTCATATCTATATTTAAACAACAAGACTAATCAAGTACCAAGGTGATCACAAAATTCAGTGAGAGCTTTTATTGATTTAATGGTAATAAGCAGAACTTTTATTTACCTAATCTGTTAAAGTAAATTGATTTATTTATATAACTTATCAAAGAAAAAAACAGTAGCAGAAAATAGCAGAAGCATTGTTCAACTACAAGGCTACTATAGCTGCTACTACTACAATAAAACTGGTGAACACCTTATCAACAAACTTGCAAAAAGAAAATTTACTAAATTACTACTTAAACTTTTTTCAGATCATTTCATGTGTTTTCAGCAATAAGGCGTGTCTTGAGAAAACACCCAAGAAATCGAAGCCACTTCTAGCCTGTATTAAAAAGCCAACAAATTCTGCCTTTCTGGGTTACTATCTGTGGTGGTTTTACGTTCACTGATTGAGAGATAGGATTTTGGGAGGAAAAAAAAAGGTGAAACAGGCTCAACTTAGAAGTAAAAAGATAGTTTATTAACACACAGTAAAAAAAAAAAAGAGAAAATGAAACTTTCAAAACCTCTCTCCTCCCCCACAAGTACTCACTTTCTTACAAACCACATAGAGACAAAACTTATGACATTCAGTCAGTTTCATCATTTAAATATAGTCTTTCATCAGTTCTTCAGGAGAGGAGTCTCTTGTTCTACTATGGATTTTTTGTCCCACTGACAACTTAGAGACGTTTTTGTGGGCCGGAACTCTCACAGAAACAGCCACCCAGGGGAAAATCTGATTCCATGTGGTCTCTTCCCATTAGCAGTTGCCCAAGCTGCTTATGGGTCGTGGAACTCAGGCATTTGGGGTGTCACCTTTTAAAGATAAGCAGCTTCAAGGCAAAGGATTTCTCATTTCAAGGAACAGAGATGTCTTCTCACCTCTTTCACTGGTGCAGGAGTTTCTCATTTCTTTCTCT
>VXBB01005943.1:36673-70195 GCA_013399915.1 Illadopsis cleaveri
CCCCCCGGCCTGGCCGTCCCAGCCCCCCCTGCAAAGGAGAGAGAACCAGGACTGCCTTACCTCCTGTGAAGCCAGAAGGAAGAGAGTGACCCCAGCTTTCCTTCCAACTTTTAAAGCTGTGTGTTTCTCAGAGGTGGATCCCTACAGCCAATTGGCTATTTTAGTTGTCAGTTTAAAGGAATTCACCTATTGCACTTCACCATCTGTGCTAAACCAGCACACTATCATAACAAAAAGTCTTGACTGCTGAGGGAATAAAGAATGTTCTTGCCTCATGTGTGGCTGAAGTGCTAAAATTGTGGTGCTATTTAACAAGCAAAACAGGACACTGAATTTCCAGCCTGTCTTGCACATTCTGCCATGTGAAATCCTCAATGCATCCCTTCTGCACCAGAGTTCGACCTCATGCTAATAATGTCACCCAGGCTAGTCCAAGGTCAGATTACTGAGGTCAATGCAACACGTTTGAAACCACCAGTTCACTCTGGGGAAAGCCAAGGCTACCCTGAAGGAGGAGAGAATCACAGGACAAAGGGACATGGAGAGTAGGTCCTTCCTTGAGGTCCCTACACATTGGCACATGAGTAATGCAGAATGTAAAAACTGCAGGTGGCTGAGTGGTAAAAAATTATTTTTCCAATGTTTCACACACCCTGTTCCCATGCTCAGATCCACCAGAGGAGGTGCCAGGGTGAGCTCTTGCTTATCCATGTACGTCAAAGTCAACTTTGTTGGTAAAGTAAAAATTTTTTTGTTTCCTGATTTTCCCAGCAGTGCTGCCCACTGGTAATGATAGTGACCCTCAGAAGAGTAGTGGTTATATTTATGAGAGAGGAACTGAAAGAAGATATAAATCCATAGTTTCCCTTTCTTTCACCAGTTTACTTCCATCCATTCCTGTCCCTTGGGTCCAGCAGAAAATATCATGAAAGTATCTGCTCCTTGTGTTCTTATCTCCAGTATCTAAATTTGGTTAGGGTGTAACCGGGATTGTACTTGTTGCCACTTTCCAAGGAGATGAGTAAAGACCAGTGGCTTGCCATGAGTTTACAGATACCAGATCTTAATAATATTTCCCAAACTCTGTGTTGCACAGCCATAGACACTTCCTGTGGAGTCTAAGTGAGAACTGCTGGTTACCTCCTTGTTCCGTATGAGCACTGTGCAGCAATGTCTGGGTTGCAAGCCTTGCTGAAAATCCTTTACATCCAAACAATCCTTTTTCACTAAAATGAAATAGCCTGAGTCAAGAATCTGGTATTTACTGTGCTGATGGCCAAACAAGACACTTCTTAGTCTGAAGTTGGACACAACTGCAGAGCTCTGTAAGCTACATCTGGAAGGGGTTTGCAGCTAATTCAGAATGAGTTAACCAATGTCACCTACAATTAGTTAGGACAATCTCAGACTGTATTAAGCAGATGGAAAAAAAAAAAAAAGAAGACAGAAAAAAGATTTTAAAAGTAGTAATATTCCTCTACTTCTTACCAGAGGCAAAATTCTGAGACACTGTGAAGTCTTTATATTCTAATTCAATGGGTCAGCCCTCCAGACAGAAGAATTACTCATTTTTAATGACTCGTGTGGCAATTTTTGCCACTTCTGCTACTGCAAACTGAATAGATTTCCATTTCTCTGTGAGTTTTTATTCTACAAACAATTTAAGCAAATATTCACATGAAGGCATGGTATATATGCTTTGTTTTTTTCTCTAACCTTTGAAAAAATGAATAATAATGCTGGGATTAAAAAGTTTAAAAGCTTTACATTCAATTGCACCCTGTATCTGACTTCAATGGGATCTTAGATCACTCCATGTACCAACAGGTATTTAAAATCCAGTATGTATAGCATATTTTTTCACAGAAAAAACCACTACTATTGTTTAAACCTCCTAAATAAAAATATTCGTGTATTTTGTGACCTAGTAACCAGTAGATGTACTTTTTTTAAAGCTTATGAGCTATCAAAAATAAATGTTTTTCAAAACTTCAGGCAAAATCTTGTTCACCTAAAAGAAATTAGTATCACAAGTTTTTTATAATTTTGTAAGTCTCCCTAGTCTTGCACCTGAGCTTACAGGCTTCCCAAACAACCTGGGCTGGCAGGCTTAAAAAATGCTCTTGTTTTTTTACAACACAGAAGAATTGATTTTGATGATTTTAGGCATACTTTTGCTAAATACGTTCATGGAGAAATGATCCCACTGAAGTTGACAATCTGATTACCTAGTTTCAAAACAACATAAATTGAAATGGTTGCAGTAACACATAAAGCCTCTATTACAGAGATTTATAAAGGAAAAGCTGAGTGAACTTTAATTACAGCAGCATTTCCCATGCCACTGTGTTACTGACAGGTCTATAGCCTCTTGCTCCAAGCTAGGATTACAGTTTTACTCAAGGGCTTTCTGTTTCAGAACCTCTGGCATAAGCCTTCTATGACAAAGTGCCTAGATTTGCACTGTCTAAATCAGCATAAGGCAGTGTTTTTAACAAGGAAAATCTGGCACCCTACAGAAGCCCTGATCTCTTCTAGAGCAAGCCAAGTCCAGCAATGGCAAAAGGATACGAGATACTGGGAATAGGAGCCATAAAACAGCTGGATGAGATTGGTAGCATTGAAAAAACATCAAAGCAACATCAGCTGAGAAATCAAGCACCCAAATCTCAGGAAATTCAAGTGTTATGGTTACTTCTTTATCATTATCTCAGACACCTTGAACATAGCCTACTTCCAAAGGCATAAATTAGACAATTAAGATAAAGGTCTGGCCTAAGTAATACCCTGAGTGCCATTTCTAGCTGCTGCCAAACACCCTTTCTCCATTAGAGCCATGGCAGCTGTGCTGATTCAGGCCAGCTGAGGATCTGGGGTAATAGTCAATATGTTATTGTAGTCATTAAGGGGCTGAGGTAGAAGGTGCAGAATAGGCCATAGGTTTCAAAAGCCTGATTCTGTCTTTCTCTTACTCATCTCAGAGGTAGCTGCAGGAGGAGGCAAATCAAATTTGTGAATGTTGCAAAAGGTAAAAGAAAACTTTAGGAGCATCTAGTGCCTAATACTGCTAAGGATGAAACAGTCTTTCTGTTCTTGTGTTTTTACTGATAATCACCATAAAGTGTCATTAAAGGCTACGATTTTCAAGGTAAAGCTGATACAAATTAGTCACTTGGAATGCTTAAAGTGAAGTTAAACAATTATAAACTTCTATGCACAAGGAACTGACAACTCACACTGTGCTTTCATGGATTTCTTCAGACTCAGCTACAGCCCTTGTGAGACCACAGCTTGATGGGGCTGCATGACAGAGGAACAGGGGAAAGCAAATCAGGAAATCATTTCACCTTCCTGACTCAATTCCACCTGCAGTCTGTGCACACATAAATTCTGCTGACAGCTTTAACTCCAGCCATCCCCTGGAGGTCATGAAGGATTTTCATACCTTGAGGACAGTCATACATGCAAACATAACCCTTACTTGTCTCTGCATATCTCTCTACCAGGAAGTCTCCACCAAAGAAAGAAATTTTCCCAGCAGAGATGATCCTCCTCCAGGCATATGCTGCAGAAATCCAGGATGGAGCTGCAAAATAAACTCCTCATCTTCAACTGTGCATTATACAGATCTCCTCCTCAATACAAACCTAGCAAAAGCTACAAAAAGCTCTGTATGTAGAAACTGAGGTAATGCTGAAACTATTTGTGAACAATGTGTAAGAACACATTCTATGTCCAGCTAAACTATTATAAATCCCAATGATATTTTTTGTGATATGTTAACAATCAGATGCAGGTAGTGCATAGCCAGCCATGAGTAACATTCAATATGTGATTTCCTCTGTCACTGACTTGTAAGAGCATTTATTTAGCTGTTGCTTGTCGTTTCAGTGATCTAAACCTCCAGAAGGTAAAAATACATGCTGGCCTGAGAAACTGAAAATATTCTCATTAGCTACCCAGACATTTTTATCTCATAACCCAGGGGCACATCTGCAACAAAGGGTGTATTAAAGTAACACAATATTAAAGTAACACAACTTTACTTCACCCTGGGTCTCATTTTTTGAGTTGTTGTAACAATCTTGTCTGGGCCAACTTAATTTTTGTAAAGTTATCACATTTGCACCAAAGTTCTTCACCTTAAACCTTCAAACTCATTCCTTTGAACAAGTGCCTTCTCCTTGGAATTCATATGAGTAATAAAGCTTCTTTCAAAAGCATCACTTTGAGGTCCAAAAAATGAAAGAAATTCTTAGCTGAAAACTCCATCAAAAGGCCACAGCTTTTCCTTGGACCACAGCTTTCTCACTTCTGTATTAAAACCAGGATAGAGTGGGTAAAAATCAGTCTATTACAGAAATTTATAAAGGAAAATTGGAAGGCTCTGACTGAATATTGACTCAAGCCTAATAATCACATTCTGAGACTCCTGAGAAGTTATACGTAGGTTCAGAAGCACAGGGAGAACAGATAATTGACTAATTCTTCTGCTTTTTCTCATCTATCCAAGTCCAAGCAGAGGACTTCCCTTTCTAATGATGCTTATTGCCTGATTTTGCAATCTGAAATCAATATAATTAAAAGAAACAATACTATGGAAGAGTAGCATACTCATGACCATATAAGCTGTACATCTGTAGATATGATAAATCACCAGAACTAAGCCATCAAAGTAAGAAAGACAACTTTCCAGTTTTTCTCCTAATCTCTGTTTTCACCATAAACAGATGTTGTTGCAACATATCTGTATAACGGGCCGTTCTGATGCACCAGCCAAACTGGTTGTGAGTAACATTATCAAACCACCTGCAGTTTTGTTGTTAGAGCTCTCAGGAATTCATCAAGGTTACTTAGAAAACAATAGGATCAAAAATAAGAGAGCCTGAGAAACTCTCTGCAAAAAATGTAAACCCTAGATAGGGGAAGCACGTGATGATGGACGCTTGACCAACTGGATGTCCTGAAGGATGTGTACCTGCCTCATGAAGAAGCAGAGATGCATGCCCACATGGACAGTAGACCTAGAATCTATATCTGGCATGCAATGTAAACAATAAACGGCTTCTGTTGGAATCATATTGGTTCTGTTATTCAGTGGCCCATTTCCCCCCTGCTAGATGTCTTGCATGGACCATGGCCAACGTTCCTCATATACCAAAAGGAAATCCCTCCTTGATAGCACATCTGATCTGAGCACAGCACTGATGTGTTCTGGACAGGTGGAGTTTGGGGCAAGATGGGACAAGAGGTGATAAAGCTGCTGCCAGCCCACAGAAGTCTCTCCCTGGTGCCTTTGTAAAAGTGCAAAGTCCATGAAGAATAGCCCTGTAAAGAAATCAGCTGAGAAGTTTAGAAAGGTCTGAATTTAAAAAGTTTTGCTGTCTAGGCCTGAATTTTAAAAAGTACTGGTAAAAGCCACATTTAGCATTTCCAGTAGCAGGATATTTTGGCATCCCTTGTCCTCTTACATCATCAGAGCTTCTTGACATCTATTTCCTGCTTCTCCCTCTTCCTCCTCCATCTCCACAGCCTGTTACTTCTGTTACAGCCTGTAACTTCTCTGTTGCTATCCTTGTCTGCTCTTTTGTTTTGCCTCACATGTTATGAATTCTTATCTTACTTAGGGAAACTCAAAGCCTACGAAACACTGCCAGGTTTATTCTGCTTCCAGCATTCATACGCAACGTACCAGGAAAATCCTCAGCATCAGCCAATCAAATAAAATATTCATTTCAGGACTGCCCAAACACAATATTTAGAAAACTCTTAAGATTTGTGGGTTTTTTATTTGTTCCTTTAGGTTTTGTTTGGTTGCCGTTTTTAAGTTCTCTACCTGTGGAGCCCAGACTTTGCTACTACATAGAGTAAAGCTGTTGTTTCTCTGCTGTAGCATCCTTGTTACCCAGGGCCAGCTCATAACCCCGCTCATTATAGCCGTGCGTCTCACATCACACAGGGATGCCCATCATCCACTGCTGATCCCAACTGCACTGCCTCCAGGCCTGGTGGATTAGGCGGGGCTGGAAGCTGAGCTGGCAGGGCTGTGCCCCCGTGGTGCTCAGTGACCAGCCGGGAAGAGCAGAGCCAAGACTCGCTCCCATCATCACAGGGGCGTTCGAGAGCGGGAGCGCGGCACCGGGGCACACAGCGGCTCACGCCGGGATGGCTGTGACTAGAGGACCCACAGTGACATCTGCTGGAACGATTCATTCCGAAGGGACATGGGGAGGCATCGCTCAAGCCCACGCAAATTCCGTTTCAAAGGCAAGGAAATTGATAACATGTAATCATCGATAATCTCGAAAGTGGAGCGCCTGCGTGGAATGCAGGCTGCAGAGTACTGACCGTGGCTCACACAGCACAAGCAATCACAAACCTCTGGCATTCCCCTCTCCCACCCCATTGTTTTCTTCACACAGACGCCTGAAAACAGAGCCCACTCTTGCAGTGTAGTCAGAGACAATGTGTACACTAGCTGGCGTCTTCTTTTGATCATTTCATTGAGAGCACACCTCCTGATCAGAGTAGGAGAGTCGCCAGGTTTCTAACAGAGTGTTAAATCCTTCCTAGTTTTCCCAGCCATGGATTTTTCCCCTCCTTCTTCCAAGCAGAGTGTTAAAATCCTCCAAATCTTAATTGACTAACTTGAGCATCCTCCTAGAGAATCAAACACATTTGACAACTTGGAACTGCTTTTCAGTTACAAGATTTTAATAACGCTAATTCCACTTAGCAGTTCTACCTCCATGGCCTTTTCCCTATTTTTATTTTTTTTGTTGTTTATTTGTTGCTGCTGCTGTTGCTGTTAACTGAAATATCTTTCTGTAAAACTAAAGTTCATCACAGGATTGACAAGCAACTACGCTGGCATTGTGGGTCAAGCCTTTCCAGGTGACCTTTCTATATGCGGAGGGTAAGAGCACACACAAGGGAGATGCATTGATTGTCCCGAGGATGAGGGCACACAGTTCATTTTAGGATTTGTGTAAGTGTTCTGCCCCAGTGTGGAGACTCTAAGAGGAGGACTGCTAAGACAGGATTTTTATTTAACAGCAGCATATAAGAGGAAAGAGAAACTGGCAGCAAACAACAAAATTCAGATGGAGAACAGAGAAGTCCACAGCTCATTTTGAGGAACTCATAGGATGGGCATCCTGAAGCCTCCAGGAATGGCAGCAGGACAGAGAGAAGGAAAGAAGCTGTAGGATAAACAGGCATCACAGAAACTGGAAAGAAAGAAAGAAAGCTTCTTTACAATTCCTTGTAAGAAAAGCCGTAACAAGTGTTACATACCTTTCTGTATCCAAAACTTGCAGAACCACAACAACTTCCCTCCCTTAAAACTGAATGGGAAATAGGAAAGTCAGGAGGACCTGACTCATGAATGATTAAAATCCAAGTTACTTACTTAATTTTTACATTTTAGTTACCCAGGTAGAAAGTATTGCCACAATCATATTTATAATGTGCTTTATCCTATTGTGGAAGCCTGGAGACTTCAACTAAATCATGACCTAACTGATGCGTTCATCACGTCGGTCCGTATGTAGGAGGATTGGACCCGCAGAAAGAACAAGGCAGGCAGGGAAAGCTAATGATATTTTATTCTATCTTCTTCTACTTCTCCTCGTTCCTTTTCTATGTTCTTTATCAACAATCCGACTCCAATATATACAGTTTGTACAAAGGCAAGAGATTGGTCATTTAGGTCATCACCTCTTCAACCTGGATGGTGAATACCACCATCAATCAATTCTCCTCTCAGAGGAGAAATATGAAAAACAATCTAAAAATATACATAGTTTATGTTGAGGCTGCGTGAGAATCTACTTGTAAGATTCTAAACAAAGAAAACCAAGAAAGCTGAGGGCAACAACCTAACCAGAAAAAGCCTCACCAAGGAAGTTGCCACCAGTGCATAGAATATAGTATGCAGCAAGGGGAATGATTCAGAATGGGAGTTACCAAAGGTGACCTCCAATTTTTTTGCCCCCCAAAGAGCCAAAAAGTGAGTTAAATGGCTTAAAGTGTAGATTCAAAGAAGACTTGAAAATGCAACAACTTGATTATCACATTCTTGAATACCGTCAAAATGGAACAAACACATGGCACAGCTATTCAGTTAAATGACAAGCAGGGAAGAAAACAAACCAAACCCAGATAGGGCTGCTGTCTAGATATTTACATAAACAGGCCAGGTTTTCTGCTTTCATTTCAACAAAACAATGTCTCACTCATGGAGGATCTGGCCAAAGTTTTCAGACTGCATGAAATACAAACAAACTCCTATTCATGTGAATATGGAAAGTAAGAGGGTTTTATTAAATTGTAAATCTGCAGCTAATTCATCAGTCTAGTCTGCAAGTGCCAATTATAAAACTCCACATGTTTGGAGGATAAAAATTAAATGTTGTGACTTTGATGAGACTATTCATGTGTCTGAATATGTGTTTATGGCCTTTTCTGGCTGGAGGCCTAACTGCATATCCTTTATTCTTTAGTGCTACTGGAATGGAAAACAAGCAATAAGAACAGTTTTCACTTCTCTCTAAGAAATTTTAATATTCGGTTTTTAGCAGGTATTTCCCTGTGTTTCTCAGGAAGCATTAAAATTTAGTGAACCCACAAACCTGTTTGGTTTTTTGGGGTTTATTTACTGTACTTAAAATCTGATCCATGGTAATACAGATAAAAACCATGGGATTTCTGTTCAGCAGAATTGGTCAGAGTGGGTGGTTTTGTTTCCTGTAGCTCTGGGGAGAAGCTTTGCATATCTGGGGGGAAAAAAAGAATCTGAAATATATCTGTCATAGTATATGTACTGCCACTACACAGGAAGATTTAGTTTAATGTTGGAGTGATCCAGCATAAACCCTTCTGAATTAATGAAGCAAACTGAGCTATTTCTATTCAGGTGATCTAACACAAAGTTAAATATTTGATTTGCTGTTTATCACAGAAAATGTTTGGGTGTTGGTTTGTTTGGGTTTGGTTTGGAGGTTTTTTCCCAAAAATTAAGAAAAAAAATCTAAAATTATAAAAATAAATTCATCACAGTTATTTGTTGAAAATTCAGTTACGCAGGAAATTTGCCAACCACCTCTGACCAGCCATTATCAACATATTTATATGGGTTTCACTACTATAATGCACCTCAGCTGCTGGAACTCCTACCAGATGAAAACATTTTAAAGACTGGATATTATTTCTTTTAATTTTATCCCTGTGTAAGTTGATGTTTATGTAGATGCTACTGAAGAACATTCTCATTTTGTTCAAATCTTGGATCCTTGGTTCAAGCCTTGAATCCTTAGTTCAAAGTTCCTTATTATGTCAAAATTTTAAATTCCTAATAATTACTCTGACAGCCAGAACGTGTCCTATTTTTTAAATCTTCTTATATTTTTTTCTTGAAAGTTATAAGTATTGAGATTATTTTCCAGAACATACATGATCTGATTGTAAACATCCCCTTGAATTATTTAAAAAATATTCCACATGAATAGGAATGAATATTGTTCACTAAAAAATGAGGTGTGCCTTATTGTCTTCTAATTTCTGAAAACTGGAGATTATGAACCCCTTTTTGAGTCATTGTTTGATCAATATTTTCAACATATCGAAAATAATGGCCTGACTTTCAATAACATTTTTTAATTCTCTGCATAGCCAGAATTAATTTTAAAAACTGTAAACAACAGTTGAAATGTGAGGGCTTTTGCTTTCAAGCCAGAACAACCAGGATAAAAATACTTCTATAAAACAATGCAATGATCTCACTGACAACTGTAGTAATGCACCCCACACCCCCAGCAGGTGCTTCCAAATAGGGAAAGAGTTTCAGTTTACCTCTGACATATTAGGAAGTTTCCCTAAATTGTTCCATCGCCTCCTGACAAGGATTGGCTCAGTGCTAACACAGGGGCATGGATTGGGCTCTGAGAATGTAACTCAAAACCCCTTGGTGATCTTATTGGTTGCAAGCCAAGTTATCCCTCGTAAAACATTCAGTATTTAAGAAAGAGCACAAAAGGAAGAAAAGGCTTTTCAAGATGTCTTAGCAAGGTGTCTGAGGTTTCTCAGGCACCTGTGCATGGCTTATTACTTGTTTTCTGTAATGTTTTTTTACTTTGTTATTTTTTCTTTATTAAACCTTTTGATTTACAAAACATCTTCGAGGAGCAGTGTTGCTAATTATTATAGCCACTTTTCTGCCAGGCTGGACCCTCAGAGTGTGGATCAAACCCAGAGACAGCTTCTACTAACACTCTAAAAAGGATAATTTTTAAATGGCAAATCCTCAACATTTAACTCAGAATATGTCACCAAAACAAAAAAGAAAAGGAAACTCTGAAATAGCACAGAATATGAGCAAACTATTACGGAAACTCAAATTGCTTGTCATTAAGAAGAGGGAGAAGGCCATCTCTATGATAAAGCACTACTCTGTAAAAGTATTAACCAGTCATTTAGTCCAGCTGACAGCTCTAATGCTTCAAGAGCTTCAAAGACTTCTCAACTAGAAATATAGTAGTGCCAAAAATACATCAAATGGGCCTTTAAGAAGTCATTCTATGCTTTCTATTATGCTAACACTGCAACTTCTGATCACTGGCTTTAGCTCCAAGAGTTTATGAAATGAGTGAATTCTTTTTCACTCTTTTCGTAATCCCTACAGCATAAATTCATCCTATTGTCCACTCAGTAAGGCAGACAAGATATAAGGGACATTCTCTAGTTAGACTGCAACCTTATTAAGTCATCTGGAAACCACACAGAAAAAGGTAATTATTCCTCTTTTTTAATAATCTCCAGCTGTTGGAGTGCTGTTGTCATTCCTTCATGCTTCAGACCAGGTCAAGCACTCTCCTAGGAACCCCTGGCCCTGTCCTCTTGTGAGAAATAACACAACTAACACAGAGAGATATCTCCTCACAGCCTAATACATTCACAGGCTCCAATACCCACTCTAATTTGGAACTATCTGGTAATCAGACCTCTCTGTAGAATCAGAGCCTCAAGGTCCAGCAACAATTAGTATGATGCCAGACTGGTGATGATTCCATTCCTGATGCCATGCAACAAAGAACCTTCTTCCAAGTCAACATATGTATGCCATCAAACTTTGGACATTCAGAGCTGACTGGACAGTAATTATCTTTCTTCTCTGCTCATGCCCACCTCCAACCAGATGCTGGTTTTCCTGGTCAGGGAAATGGAGCAATGGAGAACACTCTCTCAGGTACACAGAGTTATCCTTGGGGTTGTCCTGTGCAGGGACAGGAGCTGGACTTTGACGATCCTTGTGGGTCCCTTCCAACCTGGGATATTTTATGATTTTACTCAACCAGCATGCAGAAAAGTGGAGCTTGGCCATGATAAATATTCATGCTCTCACAAAATTTCACACTTTTCTCACATGAATATATGATTATGGTTTGCTGCCGGAGAGTCAAGGCAGAGCATCAACACCAACAAATGCCTTCTGCTTTTACTACTGGTGTAATGTCTGATATATCCCTCTACCTCCAAACACCCAAATAAAAGAATAAAGGGCATCTCCCAGGAACTCTTTGCTGTAACAGTGTTGCTTGCAAAACTCATAATTAAACAGCCCCTACAGAAACTTAGGTAAAGTTGTTCTGCTTCAAAAGCTGGTGAATGACGAAGGTGTAAAAGCAGGTGATGATAATCTATTGCCAAACACACCCGACCCGCAAAAATGTAAACCACAATCAAACCCAGCATTATCTAGGAACACCTTTTTTTTTTGGCTAAACTACAACTTGGGAAGTTATTGCTCTGTAGGGCTAAGCCTCACTGTTTAATGTGACCACAGCCAAATATGAACCAGTCCATCAGCTTCTTTAATTAGCAAGAACAGGCAAACCAAGTTAAATGCCAGAAAGTAACCACCCCCAACAACTCAAGGCCTAGTTGTTCACTTTGTATCCCTTTGATACTCTTAATCCAGAAATTCCTTTTTTTGCTTATAAAATACTCTCTCCATTAATTACTTTGGTAAAGTGCAGAGAAATCAACAAATCATGGCGAGCAGAGTGGCAGGCAACCCTGCTCCTGAAGCTGGATATTTCATCATCCCAATTCTTTCCTAAACGCTTCTGATTTTAATCTGTATTTTACAGGGTAACAGGCTGTTCTTCCTTCTCTGCCAGGGGAGTAGGGAGGCAGGTTTGAGGTAGATTTATGAAGAAACAATAATCCTCAAATCACTTGCAATTCCATCACCCTTCAGCCAGCAAATTCTCATTCTATTTAGCATGTGTTTGAAGGGCCCTTGTGGGATGGAAGTGGTTGAGGCACAGACAACTGCTGCCACATACACAAAGTGGTAACTTCAGCTTGTAAATTATGACACAGAAAGTACCTGTAACAGCACAAGAGATCCCTGAATCATGCAGGGAGCTGTTCCAAAGCCTCCCTCTGCTTAGTTATTTCTCTTCCTTTCCTCTGGGAAGGCACTCATTCTCTGTAGACTCTATACAATTTTTTTCCTCAAAGATTTATGTCCTCTTACTATATACAGACATTGTTGAAGACTGGAGAAGGAACTAAACATACTTCAGCAATGCTATTCCAGAAGATGTTGAATTTCAACTACTTATCAAGCAGTTTATAAAATCGAGCTAAACTCATCAATAAATATTACCATCAACATCCTTCCATTTTTTTTCCCTCAGACACATCAACTCTGTCTCCTGAAGTGGTCTCTGATTCAAACAGGATCTCCAGATCATGGTCCTGCTAACATACAACATTCCAAACACATTTAAAGCTTCACAATGATCAAAGATGACAATGCAAACACTTGCCAAAGATGTACCTTAAAGCACTGTTTCTGCCAATAAAATTCTTTACACTAACGATCTTTATTCCAGCACAAACTGTAAGAAGAACTATTTAATGAGTGTCATATTTGTAGTACGGCTTATATTCCCTTCTCTGTTGTATTTCACTTCCTCTAAGTTCTTCTCCAGTGCAGTTTCTTCCTTTGCTTCCACAACTCAGCCTTGCAGAGAAAACTTCAATATGGAGAATATTCTCCAAAACTGCAGCGTCTTAATGCTGCATTTGTCTTTTGAAGGAAAAAACCAAGCCTCTCCAGCATTCTTAGGAACTAAATATACCCCAAAAATTTACAAGGTTTCCCAGGAAATCATTTGTGAAGATCAAAAATTTTAAACCTCTGGCATGCCATAAAGAATATTTCCCATCAAAACAGCACATTTATATAATATTTACATGTATATCATGACCAATTAATATGACACAGTGCCAGCTACCTTGAGACTGACAGGAATATCCATGGCTTAATGCGAACAAGCTTTTCCTTCTAGATTTCAGAGGTAGGAGGGCCCAATTAAAATGGTCTGGTTGAGCTGCTGAGTACCTACAGCCACAGAAAGTCATCCGGTAGTTTCCATGTTGAGTCAAAATAATTCACAGCTGTATCAGTACATCAGTACATGTCTGTCAAAAAGTACCCAGTTCCATTTAAAGATTTTGCACAGGGAGCAATAAATAATTCTTTGCTTTTTGTTTCTCCTACCTAGCTGATAATTTTATCTTGTTTCATACAGGCATTTTCAAATTCAAGTATCTTTCCTCACAATGGAGATTTTAGGCACAAGTATCTACTTTTTAACTTTCTCTCCAGCATATAAATATTTATATACCATATTTATAAATTAAAGAAGAAAATTCTCAAAAATATTCTTCTTAGTCATGGGGGATGAATAGCATGACTCACAAAGACTGAGATGGTAATAAGTTAATACAAATCATGCACTGTACCAAATGTTCCCTTAGACAGGATCTAACAATCCCCAAAATCTTGCTTTCTATGAGGAATGAAATGGCCCATTATGTCTCTTTAGAAGATTGTTTTAGTCATGGTGGTTTGGTTAGTTACTAGGATTGAATACACAGTGCAGATTGATGAACAAAGACACCTTTTCATCCATTTTCCAAGTAATTTCTGATGTGACTCACAGTGCAGACTCCTCACAGCTCAGTGATGATGTACAGAGGCTCCCACACAGCTATCATTATGCCAGGAAAAGGTTGGTTTCACTCATCATACATTTTGAATACATGGTTTTCTGCATTTTCAAACCTTCCAAAACACTGAACTCTAGTGCTACCATTATAAAACCCTCCTTTTGGCAACCATTACTTATCCCCCACAGCTCATTAACTCTTCTCCCTGGTGGTTTATTTTAGACAGAAAACAGGTCCAATTCTTCTTGCTACTCAGGTGACACTTTATTGGGTTCTTGGAACCCCCTTTAGTGTCTGAGGAGAGAGAGCTGTGAAAGGAAAACCCCTGTGATGCTTGCAGGGTCCTCATACTCAAAGGGAAAAGTAGGGGGAAAAGTGTTTGGATGGAGGTGAAGAAAAAGGGTCTGATTGAGGGAGGGTTTGATTGGTTGGGTTTTGGGCGAGAGGGAACAGGGGTCACATAGCACTTCAGAATCTGACCTAGTTTCTCCCAGTTTCAAAAATAAAATAGAAGATTAATTACAATCCAGATATGAGCTGCTACAAGCTTTTCATCTAAAGCCTGACAATACAAATATAGTGAATTTTGGCCATCACTTTAAAATAGCCACACATAGGGAACTACCACAAGATAATTCTTGCAGTCTCCCTCCCCTGTCACTTTATTTCTTGTTCCCATCTTCAGCACTGTGTTAAAAAAATAAAAAAAAATAAAAATAATAATTAAAAAAAAGCAAAGGTAACAAACCAGCGCAAACAAGTTAACCTAAATGTGTAATTTAGGCACCCAGCTGCCAGAGATTTCCATTTTACACCACTAATTCAGTGCTTTGCATTAATTTTAAGAAGACTTCAGACAGAAAGCTTTGTTTTCTTTCCTCTGCCACAGCTTTTAAATTCCATCTGCTCTCCCTGTTCCTGTTGGCTGCAGAATCTTTGCACATCTTCCATCTATGTTGTATTTTTCCTGAAGTCCACAGCTACAGCTCAAGTTCCGTAGTTTATCATATCCCCTCATAATTCAAGTCAGCAACATCAGTAGTGCATAAAACTTAATCTCAGTGGTTATCTACAAAGAATGCCAAGTGAAATGAAAGTCACATCCATAACTCCTTCCCAGAAGCCTCCATCCAGTCTTTCATGCCTGCTTTTAACCATGTCATTTGGTGAGGAGAGCTAACACTTCTTAACTCCAAACAAATACGGAAGTTGTTCAGCTAGAGATGAAACATCATTCTAATCTTACATAGCTAGCAAAAAGGAGTGAAACAGACTGAAAAGGCTGATGTCAAAATTATTTTCCACATAGATTAACACAGAAAGATTAGCAGGCAATGCAGTTTTCTAAAATCAGCAATTTAAAAGAGAGGATTGTGATGAAAATCTTCATAGCCAGCATTTGGATAAGAAGGAAAATCAGTAGCAGACAATTAAATGGATGGCTCTGGTATGCTTGGAAAAAGGGGACACTTCAAAATTGCTGCCCAGCTGCAATCTTTGTACTATTCTTTTCTCCGTTTATGTAAAGCTCAAGAAGGAGGAGGCAAAAATCTGAAATTACAAGAATGACAAACAAAAAACCTTATAGAGATGGAAGATTCTCGAAGCAGACACACAAAAGACATTAAGAATAGGAATAGAAGACTATTGATTGACATAAAACAGATTTATGCTCATAAACACCAATCATATACTGAATGGTAAACTGGTAGTCATATATATGATTTCAAATGGTTTTGTCCTTCAATTATTTCATATGGAGTTGAGAGGAGAAATTTCCCAGGAAATTTCAGTGTTGAAAATACTGCTGAATCCCAAGACATCTGTGTGGGAAGACACATTTGGAGATTCAAGACACAAGGCTTCAAGCCAACATGAACATCAACTGAATTCAATTACCACCAGGTAGAGAAATCCACTGATGACCTGTGTCCTGAACTTTGCTATCAGCTATATATTTGCCAAGTGCAAAAAAGAAACAAAGGTTCTTGACCAACAAAAGCTCCTCAGGAGAGATTTCATGCTAGGCCCTTATTAGTGTTGTCCACAAAACTTGGATTTGTTAGCCAGCATGCACCAAGCCAACAATTAAACAAGACAGACACAGATTATTTATTTCAGAGTTGCACAAGCCTGGGTGCTCAGTGGTATGCCACAGATCAAGCACGTCAGCTATCAAAACTTTTTACTATTTATGCATCTTATCAAAAAAAGGATTTAGAGTTCATTGGCTACAAGTGACATAGTTCTGTTATTTTCCTAGGCAGCCTAAAAAAAAACTTGTATTCAACACATATCTATCCATTTTTTTATATCTCAACATTTTATCAAAATTTTTAGCATGTTAAGGTTTTGAAGAGGGAGAAGATGGAAGAGATAGGTGAAGAATGGACATATGATATGAACTTGTACTTAAAGCCTGGCCCTGCTGAACGGGGAAATTTTGTTATTAAGCACAGCCAGGGCAGGATTTTACACGAATTTTATGTGAAATAGTCTTATTCAAATCTCACCTGCAACTATTTAGAGATGTAAGAAAAATTCTTTCTGTTCTGTGTGGACATTGGATGAAGATCTGAATAGCATCCTATTTTAGAGATGCTAAAGCATCTCTTCTTTTTTTTAAACTAAAAGAAACAGACACACTCACACTGTCCCAAAAAAAATCACCAGGGACCAGTGGAAGTAGTAGAGCAGAAATCCCACCAGGCTTCCCTATACTGTCTGCAGAGTATCCACCAGGAAACACATCATCCCATCATCAGAAGTGGAACATTATACACATGCCTATGCCTGAATCCTTTGGTTTTAAAGATTAAATCTGCATTCGGCATGATAATGAGCAATTCAAAATGGAAATGGGGAAAAAAATGTGGCTCCTTAGATCTGCAGCACTGTCCTTGGGAAACCAAGGTCAGAGCATTTCCAAAGACATATAAATCAGTATCATTCCTAAAAAAAATTACCATGCTATACTTCACAAGCACTAAATGAAAATATAAACTTCACTGTAAAATATTTATAAACTAAATTATAATTAATTGCTTAAGCCATTCTTTTCTATCCATTGACCATTATCCAATATTTTTTTATGCAAGCTGGCAGAGGTAAATAGCTGTAACTAAACATCTGCTCACCTGATCCAGGAACAGCCTGATTTGACCAGGCAAATTCAGGCATCACAGGAACATCCAAGAGCACACATAGATTGACTCTGTGTTTATGAACTTCAGCTTTCCTGAATACTTGAATATGACCCATAATTTTCATTCCCTTCACGTCAACCAATCTTCCCTAATGACTCTTTCTTTAAAATGAAAGAAAATTATCAGCCCAATTTTTTGAATCGCAAAGAAGTCTAAGAAAAAAAAAATATTTGCAACTCCTGCTTGAAGGGGGAAAAAACATGAGCAGCAAATGTAATCCATATAATAAATTATTCCTCAAAAGCCATGTAATCCTCTGAATCATGTTCATATATTTTCTGGGTTTTATTTTACATGGACTCTGACCAGGAAATCTATTTCTAGAGAAACATTTTCACCCTGCCTGCAATTTTCATGCCACCAGTTTTGCTGCTGACTTTGAAATGGGAAGTACAGCAAGACTGGCATCTGTGGAGTGTAGACATGGTGTGTTGGGCATTGCACAAAAGACCTGCTTATCAGAATCTCTGAAGCTATGAAAATATGGTATTTTTTTCCCAGAAATGTGCATACTGAAAATACCAAAGATTTTGAAGTTAGATCATGAGATAAAATCCTCCTC
Source organism: Illadopsis cleaveri (assembly GCA_013399915.1). Taxonomy (NCBI): domain Eukaryota; kingdom Metazoa; phylum Chordata; class Aves; order Passeriformes; family Timaliidae; genus Illadopsis; species Illadopsis cleaveri. The sequence continues at coordinate 54,467 of VXBB01005943.1, forward strand.
TCCTAGCAGTATAAGCAAATCCATGAATTTTTGAAATCATTTATAATATTGTGGGAGGCAGTATTGCTTTACTGTCATTTATAAAAGATAAAGAAACCTCAGTAAAATAAGAAAAGGAAAACAAAAGAAAAAAATTGTGTCTCTATTACAAACTTCTAAGAGCTAAGCCTGCAGTAGGAGTGAGACTGGCCATTTTTTAAAAAATATTTTTTTTAATTAAGATAAGACCACTTCATACTGGGACAGGACTTGTGCAAGCTTTGCTGCCAACTGATTGATTCATTTCTCATTGACACAAATGCCCTGAGCAAGCTAAGGGTGCTTTTCATTTCCTGCTGACAAGGAGGTTTAGAACCCAAAATTTTATTGAGTCCTGGCCCTGCAGCCAGGACTCCCATCTTACCTTGTTCTAGAACAATTCTCAAAGTGAACCTGATAGAATGTACTGTGCAACCTAAAATTAAGAAAAAAAAAAAGAAAAAAAAGAAATAACACTGCAAAAGAATCAGCCTATTTCTGAATGTTAAAAAGCAGCAGGGAGTTGAGATGATTATTTGTGCCTTACATGTGAGGAAAGAATAGGCCAGAGAAGACACGATCAAAAACAGCTGAAATGATACTGCCTAAATATAATACACAGCAATTCCCTGCCTGGACAGGAAAATAATGAGAAAAAGGAAAGAAAAGATAAATTGAAAAATTGGCAGTAAGGAACATTCTCAATCCCCCAATGCCAGCGAGGAACAGAACTCTAAATGGGATACCCAAGCACCTCTAATTTGCACACCAATCCCCAGCACTGCCATCTTGGCAAACTTGCAGGAAGGTTCTAACTCATCAACATTGCTGGTTATTGAGTACATTTTTAACTCAGAGCAAGGCATGTGGCTACATGTTGTTCCTACATTTAGAAAGCCACTCTACCAAGAGATAAACAGGACCCTTGGATAAACTATCTCCAGTGAATTTTGCAGCACGTTAAATATCCTGTGTTGGAAAAGCAGTCCACCAGTGAGCATAACACATAAACCACACAAACCATGGCACTTTCATGTGAAATAAAGGGAAGGGTATACCTCAAATAAAGCACTCACGACAGGCATAATGTTAGACATGTACAGGTCATTACAGGGCAGGTGTCCTTCCTCCAGAAACTGAGAAACCAGGGAGTAAAAAAGACTCCAGTCATGAAAGGTTACCAAACAGATAATAAATTACTAGGTGGGCATTGTAGCTCTTACACGGAGTTCAAAGGAAGCTTGTTCTGGCCTTGATCTCTCATGTCATTTCATTTAGTAACAACACTTTAGTTTTAAGCTCTACTAAGCACTGTGCACATTTTGGGTACTGAATGTTTATAATTAAGTGTATTTATATGCTACTGCATTTAAAGAGATGTGGCACAAATATCAGAGAACTGAAATAATTTGATTCACACAATTTAGCCTGGATTTTGTACCTCAGGTCAAAAATACTCAAAACTATACTGGTGTTTCACAGCCAACTCAGACAGAAAATGTGTTTGGGTAAAATATATTTTACTGGATTTACCCAAATTATACTATAACTGACAAAACATCCATAAACGTGATTAGAAATGAACTTTTTATACCAGAGCAGACACTAAAAGCCAGTTAATAAATAGCTAATTATTACATTTAATCCAGCAAGTAATTCAGGTGAATTATCTTTCAGTCTTGGTATTGTCCATCTATCTGCCACTATAAATTTTCAGATATTTTGTCATTAAATTTGCTAATGAAACAGCTTTCACTGGGCACCTTGTCAAAGACAATCCCAGTGTTTAATGCAAGGACTCATGATTTTTTATAATCTAATTACAGTAGCCTGAAATTGAATACAGATTTTAAAATTCACTTTGTGATTAAGAGTCCATAGCCACATTTTCCAATTTAATTACTAATTTAGTGACTAATATATACACTATAATAAAAACACTAATTGCAGTCAGAAGGGTATAGATAATTCTGGTCTCTTTTTAAATTTTCTTGAAACCAAAGAAAGGAAAGCAAAAATATTTACATCTTTCCTTCTTTTAAACAAGAACCAGTTTCAGCATTGATAGTGGAGAGAAAGTCACTTCCAAAACTCTTCAAAGGCAATTCTTTTTGTGGAATTTATAAAGTCACAATATATGATCCAACAGCATGGTTCTCTATTTTTATTTTTGTGTCTTGGTTTCTTTTCCAGTCAGAATGCACACTTTTTGTCCAATAAGCTGCATAAAAAATAATCTTCATCCTTTCTCTTAAACCAGAATATAAAAACTGCAAGTCTTGAGAAGTTCTTCCTATAAAGTACCCATTATCTCACATTAAAAATCTCCAAAATAAAGCTTAAATGAATTTTATAGAATAAGCTGTGAAAAATTACCCAATGGGTAATAGACTCCTATAATCCATGATTTTTCCATAATTCTGATTTATATTCTCAACAAGTCATAAAAAACAACACGAGTTTTTACTCAAGCACAAGCCTAATGTATGACTGCACACTTCCAAGAAAACAAGTAGTTTCATAGAAAGAACTCAGCCAAAATCCACCAATTTACCTCAGCCAAATATTACACACAAGAACTGGAATATCACACACACTATTCATTTTTGGTGAGGCCGCACACAAACATCTTTAAAGTGATTTGACAGCACGATGCTCTTCATGCAGATATCATTTAAATATTTACAACATGATTACTTAGATAAAGTTTCCATCATTTCTGTAAGCAATTTCTGGGGGAATCAAACTTGGAAAAACATGGATATTACTAAAGCACTACATGGCCACACTTGCAAAAATAGCAAATTTAATGTGCAGCATGAATAATTTCTAGCCCTACTCAGAGCTTGAAATTGAAGGAAGTTATGCAGGAATTTTGATCAAAACAAATTTTTGGGGACACAGGCCATTCCATAAACCAATAAATAAACAGTCTGAATGGACAATGCATACCTACCTCAGGGGATGCTGCAAGAAAGCATGTAAGAATCAGAATATGAATTCAACAAGTCAACCAGTCACCTTTACAGGGGCTGATTCTGACTTGATTTATACCAGTTTAAATCAGAATCTCATTATATCTACATAATAATCCATCTCCCTGATGAGAGACTGGGTACTTTTTGCAGGCTCAGACTGCTCAGCAGTCACTGCAATCTACAAAGAAATGTTCACTGAGCTCTGCTGACTCATTGCAGCTTTTGATCTATTCCAGCTGGCAATAAGAGGAGACAGAGTGTGGCTGGGAGGGGTGGAATTGGGCTGGGTGGCTGTCAGGTGAGGACTGCCTCGAGTATGTGGTTACCTCATTATTAATGAAAACTCTGACAATATTCTCCCCCTCCTCAGAGCCTTTGCATGGATGCACAGGCCTCAGAACTGTATTCCAGCCTAAAAGTAGGAGTGCATGGAGATTTGGACAAGCAAATTAATTCTGCACACACTTTCCAGACCAAGGCACTGTTTATATTCACAGGTTAATTATGGCTTATATTTGCCTCTAATCTGTATATGTGTCTTAAACAATCCACCCAAAGCATGCTCTTACAATTAAGAGTAATCTGCAATTACTTCCAGCCAGGGTGTAGACTTGCCTGCCAATTAATTACACAGTTTGTGGGAAGTGTTTACAGACTAGGCAACTGAAAGGCTAAATACAGCAGAGTAGTCATTCTGATGAGGCAGGAAATAAAAATGCCCTCAGGTATTTCATGACTCTGTTCTTGTGTCCACAACCAAAGACTGAAGAGAACATACTAAAACTTCACTGGCAATTTTCCAGGGTGCCAAAATGATGTTTCCTACATTTAGCTAGCAGGATTTACAGTGCATTCCAAAATATGAGACTCTTAATGGCAACAGCATATCAGTCCTTCTTTTATAAGTTACAAATGCTTTTTAAGAGCCTTTTTCCTAACAGTCCCTTGACTTTATAACTGCTATAATTAATGTTGACAGGAGCTGTGCTCCCTAATTTCTCATGGTTTGTACAAAGTAAGATGCACCATCACTGATTGAAAAGTTAGGGGGAAAAAAAGAACTTATTGTAGGAAAATACCTGGGTGATTAAGTTCAATCATCTGCAAATTTACTTTATAATTGCTCTGACAAACTTCTCATGTTCCTTTGTCAGGCTGCCCCCAAACATCTGACTGGAACTACTAGGACTCTCTAATTTCTAACCTTAAATATATTAATACTAGTCAATAAGCACTTGCTTTTGTGCCAATGTTTTATCCTGATTTTTATTTCAGAAAAGACAGAATTATATTGTGAGATTCAGTGCCACAAGATATTGGAATTATAAAGTGATAATAGAGAAAATGTGGTAATAAAAATATATTACGTCAAAACCCAATCAGGAAGTCCATCAAGGGCTATGAAAATTGATATATAACTTTCTGCACTTCAGATTGAGAATGTAAAGTAGAAAAACATATAGTTCTGCATTCCTAGTCCCTATATTATTGCCATAAGTATCCAATATTGGCTAGTAGCAAAGAAAAGGCACTGGAACAGAGATACCTCCTGGGTTGTCCATAAACAATATTTTCCATGTAAGCATAAATCAAGCTAAAACTCTTATACTAGTCACAAATTCTTTTCCACTTATTTTTTTTCACTTTATCTAAATTACCAAAAGAAACCCTTTCACTCTAAATATTGAATGAGGCTGAAGATCTCCAGTGCAGTCTCTGCTATGTTCTGTGAAGGAATGACATTTTATTTTATAAAACAGAAAGATAGAAGTGATTAAACACTTTTTGTTCTGTTTTCTTTCAAGGAATTCTTGAAAAAGCTTCTAGATATTAAATAAGAGCATTCAAAAACCATGTCCATGATGAAACTGTTCATAAATGAGGCCATAAATAGCAACCTTTTCATTAGCCTTGTCCATATGAAAGAAGTTTCCTTTTGGGCTAATTAAGTTTTTCAATAACTATACAGAAGACGGAATGTGTCTTGACAGCACGTGATGTGACAGTAACAATAAGACCAATTTTGCTTCTGCACCATGCACTGTAAAGGCATTACCATGGGAACATTTATCCTTTTACCCCTTCTGCACTGAGATTCATTGCTTTGAATATGCCCAGACCCACGAGGCTGTTGGCCCGAATATTTTAATTGTTGATGAGGGAGGGACTGAGGGGCCATAGGAGAGACAAGATGTTTATGTAGCCTGGAGCAATACATTTATGAAAATCCCCTCATGGTGAACTGTGTCTCCTCCTTACTGAATCAGGCTTTCAGGGCTGCCCCTAAACTACAACCAATCATAGATTTTTAACACAAAACACATTTCCATAGGGAGTTAGCAGGCAGGCAGGACGTCCTGCCAGGATATTATATCTCTTGGCAGATGCACTACAGCAACATCTTCTTTCTAATTCAATGGGAATTTATTCAGGCAACAGGTGCAACGGCAGCCTCTGAAAAGCTGATGCCAGCTCACATCTCCAAAAATCAGGACATGCTTCTCCAGAGACCAGGGCAAGCAAATTATTAGGTTATGGCAAGATTAAGGGCTAAAAGCTGTTTTGTCCTCGCAATGAATATGTTTTACTACCTTTAAATAATAGGATTTGGGTTGCTGGGTTTTTCACAGAAAGCCAAATACTAATCACAGAGCCATGGTGTGGGTTGGAAGGGAACTTATAGATCCTCAAATACAACCTGCCCCACAGAGACTTAACATTAGCCTTTGTATTAAAGATATCATACTTGCTTACTACAATAGTGTGGGAATACACAAGACAGAGAGTAAAACAGACTTAATTAGCATGGCTGGTTTGATAACCAAGATGCCATGGCAGGAACAAACACAACTCTGAAGATTACAGGAGATGGGATTAAACCTGCTTACAGGAAGATTCAATCAACCTCTGCAAGCAAAAGATGTTGTAAAATGTATGAGTGGTCTGTATGATCTTTTAACCTGATTATTGTAGTGGAAAATTATTAACCTTCCTGAAATGGTATATAAGCTTTTGGAAAACCTGAGTAAAATTGAATTCTGATCACTGAATCAGTCTTCCCGTCACTCTATCAAACGTCAATACAATAGAAATTACTTATTTAGTTATAAATTATTGCTGTTCAGATTTAGATTTTTTAAAAGGGGAAAACAATCTTTGTTTGCATTAAGTGACCATTTCTGGACTTTAATCCCTATGTAGTATTTTTGCCTTGCAAAGGTTTTTGTAGTATTTATTATCTTGAAAACCTGAGCTCATTGGTTCAGTTCAGAGAGAGGCACAACTGCTCCTAAATCACTACAAAAATACTTGTGTCAGCAAAGTGATGAGTGGAGCAACATGTCTGAGAAAACTCCAGAGGAAAGAAGATAGTGCAGAAACATAATTAAAATTCCTCACTCTTGTTGATTATTCTTGAAAACTGTTCTATCTTAATAATATGAATGAAGTATTCTTAGAGAGAGAGGTTTTCAAAAGTTAAGCAGGTTATTGTTATAAAGTGAAAAGAAAATTTAAACATGCAAAACTCTGGAGAATTTTGTCAAATTTCACTTCTAAGAAGAAGGAAAATTAGGTGAAATTTTTCCAAAAATGGAGCAGATGTTACTCTATGAAGCAACAGTAGAGCAAGTGAAATTACAGCCTACAGGAGGAGCTTTGCACAGAGCCATAATTTTAAACACTCAACACCTACAATTAGGGTCAGATTTTAAATGAACTACCTGATGTGTAAAAGCCTAATGTATCCCACTGGATGTTTTCCCAGCTAAAACTCAGCTTTCAAAATAGACAAAAGAAACATATGCTTCTGGTTTGGGATGCTGAGCAGCCATTTGTCAGAGACTTTTCAAAATAATTTATTTTTTAAATATCATGATATGGAGATAAATGAATGTGGGGTTGCATGATTTTGTTTAAAGGTTTTCATTGTAAGTTTGATTCAGTTCTATGTACATAAGATGGCCTCCNAATGAACACTCAGTATCCTGCAAAAAATAGGACTTTGGCCTGCAAAATATCCCCCAATGGTTTATTTTAACATTTGTATGTTTCATTTACATTAAATATTTTACTGCTAAATGGAATTGCCCTATGATCCTGAAAGTGTTACTGCAATTAAGTGAAAAAACATATGATTTTTTTCAAGGGCCAATTCTTTTCTAGTATTGCAGAATCTATCCCAGCAATTATGGTGATATGTCATCAGTTGCAAGTTACTTTAATATCTTGTTTGTTAAATATGATTCCTACATACAAAAGTGCTTTAGTTCCTTAATTTGCAAAATATTTTAGCACATAAGCATCAAAGCTCTTTTAAGAGCTACAGAAGTGTCATCCACTATAGGAGATAACAGCAAATTAAATTGGAAGTGGGAAAGAGGAGGGAAAAATTATAATGGGTGTACAGAATATTAGAGTATTGAGTCAGGAAGGTATATTTAGACTGATGAGATGTTCCTTTCAACTAAGTGAACTAACCAGGATGAGTTCACTGTTAGATTTTGACTTGGAACCTGGTTTCGTTTATGAGAATTGCAGTTTGGGTTGCTCTCAGGTCAAGGAAAGCCAGTGCCTGTCACTGCAAGACCATAAGTTCCCCCCACTGAAACCCATCAGACATCAGTAGGTGAGCACATTTTTGATGCAGCGAGTCTAAAAATATCATCGTGAAGGGAAATATGTCCCATCAGAGAGACTCAGCACAAAAAAAACTCCCCTCCCTGAGGTTTTGAGGAACTGCAATAGCAGGGAGGTACAGCAGTCTCCTGGTGAGTGAGATCAGACAAAATACAGAGCCGCTGCATTTCAGCAGTGGATATTATCACCTCTGGAAGGAATAAAAGAGCTGGATAACCCTCAATCTTTATATTTCTGAGAGCTTCAAATCAGTGACAGGCAGAACAAGGTGAACTGCTTGAATAAAAGACACTGTTCCCCCAGAAAAGCACAAAGACAAAACTCCAAACTGGCAACAGAGCACAGAAGAAAGAATTGATGCTCCCACACTATTCTCAACCCCGAGGTGTTTTTTTTTCCTACATACTAATTTTTTATATAAAGAGTTTTTTTCTCATTCTCTCTTATGTAAGTGATATTCTCCTTAGGGAATTATCAAAAGTGAGAATGATCAGTGCTGGAATTTAATAAATTTGGGTTCTAATTAGTTTTAGTAGCTCCTACATTTAATTTTTTTTTTTTTTTAATCTTTCTTTGTTGGGAGAGCTAGATTAAAATCAGATTGCAGAGCAATAATTTGGGAGGAAAGTGACCATGTCCAGTGAGAGAACATGACATATAGTAGAAAGCAATCATAGCCAGTAGCTTTGATGGAGGAATTAGATTTCAAAGGGGAATTTCACATTTCCCAAGATGTAACAGGACATAATTCTGCACTGATTCACACAGATGTGCAAAAGCATACAACAGCCTTAGAGATAGGAAAAAATCATCTAAGTTAGAGGAAGCAATTTCAATAGGGTGTTTATTTTAAAATGTTTCTTTTTAGTTAACTATTTTCCATATGTATCTGACCTTAAAATCAGCGCACACCTATGAATAACCTTAATTTATCACATAGAGTGCTTTGATGATTTCTCTGTCTTAAAATGGGCTAAATCAAAAATGGAGGAAGGCACTCCAGGGAAATCCTGGACAATTGTTTTTTTCAACCAACTTCAACCCTTCTTAAGCAATCATGTTGCCCAGGAATCTACTGAAGGTGAGAGACTGTTTCATTGTTAGAACTGAACATCATGCAAATATTAACAGGTATTGGAAGATCTGGACTAGAATGGAAATCATTTCGTCACATCAGCTATCGGTTTCTGTTCAGAGATAAAAGAGAAGGGAGTTTAAACATTCATTGCACTCTCCACAGAACAGGTTTGCCAAACGAAAAACATAGACCTCCATGCTCAGAAGAAAAACCTGCTTGTACCCTTCTGACCCTTAACCATCAACAGTAAAATAAGTCTGCCTCTGCCCAGGGGAACAGAGGAAAGAAAACTTGTGATGCAGCAGAGTAATGAACTCCATGAGCTTCCCTTTGTCATTAGACCTTTCTTGAAGGGTGTCATTTCCAAAGAAAAAGACACATTACAAGTACTGAACAACTTACTGTACTCGATTACAGCTTTGTGATGTGATCAGACAGGTTTTAAACATGAGCAGGGACAGTAATTTTGTTTGCAGTGCTCACAGAAATGTCTTTTCAGGAAAAAAAAAAAGATAGACAGAAAGACAGTCACATTTGACACTGAAGACAGCGTGTGCCTAATGGACTGCAGAAAAAGCCTAACAGCATTCATCTCTCTGAGCTCTCTGAGTGACCCCTGCAATGCAGCTGTGGATACCAAGTGGATACCATATTGCTGCAAAATGAGCAAGGGACAAGTGTGTGAAGGACAGTTAAAACTTGCACACTTGATCAGTTTTTCAAAATACTTTGAGGCAATACATCAGATTGCCTCGTAATTCATGTGAACAGCCTAATGCAGCCCCCGTCAGTGCTGTTAAAGTAATAAACTACATTCTGCCAGCCAGAATAAACATATTAAACATAACAGCACACAGATCTCTAAAAGAGACATTATTTTCTGTCTGTCTTCAGATGCTGTGTGCAAAACCCAGACAAGTTGTCTTGGTTTGGGAAGACAGGTATCTGCCACGGAAAACCTGAGCCTTCCTTGGAATGGAGAATGTAAACCACGCCCCTCCCCCCCTTTCCAATTATAAATTCGTGGTTAGAGGCTTTCAGGCAAAGATTTTGGGGATAGAAATAGCAGTTCTTTACTAGTATGTATAACAAAACAAACCAACCAACAAACAAAAAAAAACTTACAGCATTAATAACAAAACAATACCAAGAGCCTTGAGGGCTTTGCTTTACGAAAACCCAGGGGAGTTCAGTCTCGGTGCCCGTGCAGGATTCTCAGAGCACCAAGCTGAAAACAGTGGAAAAGTCCCGGGCTGGTGGCTGTGACGGCAGGATGTCCCAGCAGGGCAGGGGGAGGTGCAGGGTCACACTGCACTAAGACGAGTAGTGCCGAAGGAGCCGACGGTGGGGCAGGGCCGGCCCAGCTCCAGCAGGGCGGCAGAGGAGCTCAGAATTCCAGGGCGAGCAGATGATGGTAGATTTCCCAGGACTGGACCCCTTTGGCCACAGTGAACTTCTCTTGCAGCAAGCAGCAACCCAGCCGTTCTCTCCCCGAATGCTGAGAGAAAACAGTGTGTCTCTCTGCCATCAGCTCTGTCCTTTCCTTATCCCCAAAACTCTCATTATCCACCCCCCCACCCCCGCTCCGAGATTTGGCCACACTTCTTTGTTTCGGTTGAGTACTGTTAAGTACCCAACATTTGGTCTCCTTGGTAACTTATGGGGAAAAAATTCTTTAGAGAGAAAAAAACCAAAAAACAAACCTAACCCCCAACACAAGTGTAAACCTATAGTTACTGCCAAGGTGTTCCCAAACTTCCTGAGAGGGCTGTATTTCCTACAACACTGAACACCATCACACCCCCCATCTCTTACAGCACACCAGCATTAACCCCTTACAGAGTCATATTCAGACAGGGGACAGTCACATAAGTCACTGGCAGCTTCATCACTATGACATCCTCAGGACAGAGGCAATGTCAAACATTTCCTCTATTGCTGGGCAACTGCTTTGAAAGTAGTGCTGCCTCTCCAAAACAGAAGAGATGACCAACTTTGTCAATTTGACTGATTATTCTGTTTCACTCAAATTCCAGCAGTCGGCTTTCCAGGTTAGTGCCCCACAATGTGGAGCACACAAAATCTAAGTACAAATTGAGCTTAGTAGAGTAGCAACAAATGTTGAAACACTCACTCCAGAACCTTCTTATTGAAAAAACTGGCACAAAGCAGGAGAGACAATCCTCCCATGAATGTTATTGCTTTGCATTCAGTCTGCATACAGAGAATACTCAAGTTTTGTGTAGGCATATGCTAGGGTAGGCATGTCCCTGTTCAGTAAGAGACAGTGCCAAAAGCATAGCAAGAAGATGAGGCTGGCCACTGTCTGCCCTCAGGTATGCTGAATACACCAACCTCCCTGGAAGTGAGAGACAGCATCACAGGAAAGTCTGGAAACAAACAGCTTTGTTTTACTTTCTGAGGAGTAGGGCAAATTGCAATTAAGTTGGTGAAACAACCTAATGAAACTCAGTGTGAAATCTAGAGAGGAAGAGAGAGTGAAGTAAAAGATTTTCTTTGTATTATTTACAAAACCCAGCATTGGTAAACTCTGAGAAGAGGCAATCAAACAGTGACATTCTTCCACCCCGCAGTTCAGGACTGAAGGCTTACAAATAACCCAGCAAAACAGGAATAAAGATATTGCATCTACATCCATCTCCCCACAGCAAGGAGCAAGAAGGTCATCAGTGATCTTTATATTGCAGTTCAGAATACACATGAAAATGTTGAAATTGCTGTTGAACCCACACACACACAGAGCCCTTTGAAAAGTAGGGACATCTCTCTGTTAAGGTCAGCTCTGCCAGGAGTCTCTCAGGGCTGGAGGAAATCCCAGTAGTCTTCCAATAAATATGAAACACACAATGAAACAGAAGACAGGGTCGGTGTTTTAGGTCTCTTGTTGAGATTTTCCTGTGTTCAGTGCACTCAGCAATATAGGGCAACCTTAAAATTGCAAGTGAGAGCTATCTGCCAACTCAGCTTGGCTTCACCATAGAAAGAAGACCCTGAACTACATCCCTCTGTGGGCTCTCTACCTGAGGACAGCAGAACTGATGTGCATAGGAACTTTGGCTGAAAAAACCTTAAGAGATGTAATTTAGCAGCTGCAGGCTACTGTAGTGATGTTACATGAAAAGCAACTCATTCTTTTTTCTTCACTGCCTTTCTAAGCAGTGGTTTAACCGCTGCTAACCTTTTTGGTGAGGGACAGATGATGGATATTTCCCTGGCATTGATAAATGCAAACTCTGTCACAGATTTCAATACCTGGGATTAGTTTTAGCATCAGGATTAAATATTTACCCTCCGTAGCCTAAGAGAGGAGAAATCTTTGAAAATTCCTGTCAATCAGATCTCTGGGCTTTTTGTTCATTCTGAGTCTGAGTTTGTCCCAGAAGACTTGAAGAGTTATGAAGTATCATAACACCTGTTGCAATACATGTTTATATCTGGAAAATTGACCTGAGGTCAATTCTAGCTCAATCTATTTTAATTCTGATTTTAAAATAATAACAACCCTTCTTATTAAACAGCCAATTCACTCCTGAAATGCACTTAATCTTTAGATTCAAACCACAATTTTTTAGATTCAAGGTAAAAAAAGTTATCCTTTTACGCAAAAGCAAACAGAGTAAATAGGCAACATTTTCTCTTTTTTTCTCTCTTTGTTATACAAGGGTAGAACAGCAGAACTTCAAAACATCTAAGGCAGAGAAAGCACCAAGGCCTTTACCATCACTTGTTTGTAAATAAAGATTAATTCCCCACCCTCTGAGCCTTCAAATCCTCACCTTCGAAATCTACCCGAAAACACTTTTCCTGCTGCAATGAGTGCAGGAGCTGGGAAACGAGAGAAATATACATGTAAATCCACATACTGTGACATATTCACTTTTCTTGAATCAGTGGTCATGAAATGGCAGTACTGAGCTCTTGCCTGAGTGTAACAAATAGCAGAGATGAGGTGGACACAACTCGCATCCACAGGGGTGCTCTACATCACCCACTTACAGCTGGGGAGTGGCAAGAGAAGAAGTTAAAGGGCTTTATGTGATACTGTGAAAATTCTAGATACTCTGCCTTTCACCCTTCCTTTTCTGCAGTTAGCAATATCAGCATCACTAACCAATTAATGGGCACTTTAGGAATGCTAATGAAGGTAGAGGAGGTGCCTGCTTGATGTGCACAGTTGATTTTACTGCACCAGCTTTTCTGCAGGGCACATGGAAACCCAGGAAAGGCAAACACCTTCCCTGGAAGCAGGGCAGAGCAATGGATGGAGCCCCCCGAGCTGCTGAGGGAAGGGCACTGCCAGCATTGGCTTTGTCACCAACCTGCTGTCTGCCTTTTGCCCTGTGCAACTATAACAGGAAGATAAAGGTGTTTTCTTCTATTTAAAACAATTTTGGGATGCAAAGCCTGCATAAAATCTGCCTTGGACTTTTGCATCCCTACCAGCAAGTCCACTGTCTACAGTTTCCTGGGAAATAAGGAAAAACTAAATACCAGAGCAATGGTTCTCAAGTCTAGTGCCACATCTCTGGGCCCTCAACAGCCTACTCACCTCTGCCCACCATCCATTGACTACCAAATTCTATTTAATATTTCCTTACTGTCTTGGATGATGGAGTGGAGCATATAATTACAAAATCAGCATAAGGAGATGGGGGGTACAAGCAGCCTGACAGACAGAATCAGAACCCAATATGAACCTGATAAATTGGAAAGAAAACTTTAAATTAACAAGATGCATTTCAAAAAAGACAAGCTCAAACCACTACACTAAGTACGGAGAAATTCAAACAGAAAATTCAAACTATGAAGCAGCTGCTGATGCAACAGAAGAAATTGAGACCTAGGTTTGTAGCACAAAGAGGATATGCACACACTGACCATCGACAGTGCAGACCAAAAAGCAGCCTTGAACTCCAAATACATCAATGCCATGTCACACATCTCCTAAGAGTTAGTTGTTTGTCATTCACAAATGCCCAAGTATTAAAGTATAAAAAAGGCATGTTTTTATCATGTACTGAAAATGTACTATATGTGATGGGAGTTGTGTCATAAAATGTTTTTTCTTTGATTTTATTGTCAAATCATGTTAACTTCTGAGGGATACCATTTATCTAGAGCAGGAAAAGCAACAAAAATGGGGACCAAGCATATTACAGCAAAAATAGGTCAAATCTTTACATAATAGTCAGATAGAGATCAAAGGAATGTAACAGCAAAATAAACAGACAAGGAGAAGCTACATAAACTTGCAATGTCTGAATCTGCACCACCACAGCCTGCTAAGCAGTACCTGGCAGATTACACTGGCAGGCACCAGTGGACTCTCACCCATTTGGTGTTTGTTCATTCTTCCCCTCATTCTTGCCTTCAGCGTGGAAAACATTCAGCCCTTGAATTTCAAGTGCCAGTGTTTGCCAGCCCCTTTTCTGATTGCTTCTTTGTTGTTTAAATTACAAGCTCTCAGCAGCAAGCACCTTGTTTCAGATTATGCTACGAAACACCCACCACTGTGCTGATGTTCTAACAAAGACAGACAAGACAATAGTCTTTAAAAAGGCCAATTAAGAAAAGTTATTATTCATCTCCAGGGCCTCATACAATTCCCTTCAGGAAGATAAATAGTGCTACAAATATAGGCCTTTGTGAATAAGGCACTGAGATGATGAGAACTCAATTTCCATAGGAGGAAAGATATACATTTGAGTTATAGCTGCTTTTATTCTTGTGTATGGGTTTCCAGCCAGAATTTAGCTACAGCATCACTAAGGGGAAAAATATATATATATAAAAAAAATTAAATTAAGTAACAGTAAAACATATGGCATCTATACATCACTGAAGAGACTTTTGGCAGCAATCATCATGTGATAAGAGTGTCTATAGTTAATTAAGTCCAATTGAGAGATGTGAAACTGTCTGGCCTAACAAACCTTGAATCTTACATGAGTCTTCCAAGTATCTTCAATAAGTTAGCTAAAACAAAGGCTACCACTGGAAAGAAACTAAACAAAACACACAGTTCATGAGTTTCCTAAAGGCTCTTGGAGACCTGTTTCTCCTTAGAGATTTGCTGGTATTACTGCAAGGTAAGCACATGCATCCAGAGGAGAAAAGGACTTTGGGTTTATAATCTGCAAAAGTAATGCATACCCAGAAGGACAAATAGATGAACACTATTTGTGCCAAAGGAAGAAATGGAAAGTGCAAATTTATGCTGTTGAAGTATTCTGCCTTCTGGTTTTAGGAATAAGTCCCATCTGGATTTTTGAACTTTTCACAGCAGTGTCATACAAATACATACTGTAAATAAATGCTCCATTTTAAATGGCTCCAGTATGCCACTTTTACCTTTGTGGCACTAAAATTCCACTGGGAAGGGAAGTTTGCATGGAAAGTACACTTTCTACAAAGAGATATTTTTTTGTCTTCCTACAGCTTAAAGATGTGGCCATATATAAGAATCCTTACATGCACCACATACACCAGTGCAACTGGAGTGACAGCCTTCACATCCTGCATGTTGTTTGACCTGAGTTCTGCCCAAAACTACCGGACCATATAACTCATCACACATCCAAAAAAAAAAAATCAGTCCAAACAGTCCTAGCCACCTTTTTCATTCCAACCTGGGAAGCTGGGCAATGGATTTGATTCCCAACTGCACCAAAGGGATTACTCTGAAAACCTCTCCTAAAGAACAAGAGCAAACATTGGATGTGAAGGAATTCATGATAGAAGTTGGGCTGAACTCCTGCTTTCCAATGTAAGAAAAGCAGTGATTCCTGTCTCTTCTCTGAGACACAAAAGATTATCCTAGAAAATCTCAGTTTTTATGACACAACTCTCTAGTGGTGGATTTCTTTACTTAAAAAATACAGCAAATGCCCCCAGAGCCTAATGCGTCTGATTTTGCCAGCACCTTCAGAAACAGAAATCACAGGTAACAATCAAAGTTGTTTCCATATTAAGATCTATTAAAAAAAAATCCTCGGA
>VXBB01005943.1:70211-117169 GCA_013399915.1 Illadopsis cleaveri
AAAAGATCGGCCGGAGGAGGTGGGGGGGGGGGCCTTTCCTAAATAATTAAAATTTAATTAGCAATTTCCCCTGCATTTTAAAAAAACTTACCCAAAGAGTTACAAATGGCTATCAAATACTTGGGTACTCAGTGAGAATGTCAAAATAAACCTCTACAGATTTCAATTCCTCTTATTTAGAACCAGTTAAACAAGAGAGAACCTGCCCCAGACCTAGTAAATTTGGGGGCGTTGATAATTTTCATTATACTGTCATAAGCAGCAGAGTCTCAGCTTTCAAACATTTCCAAATCACTTGAGCAGTAATGTTTCTTCTGAGGTTGCTAAACTCTACTGAGCTATGTCCTACCTATGGCAGGCCCCTGCAGGCTTTTTGTGGTAGAAGAGTTTTAACACTCAGTAATTAGAAGCCAAAAGCCAAATGGAAATTAACTTCAGCCTTTATCATTCTGTAGTTATATCTAGAAAATTGTCAGATACTGATGAACTAGAGCTGTTCAGAACTGTTTTGATGAGGGAGTCAGAACTAAATAAACAGATATGGTGAAGCGAAAAGGGGGGAAAAATTAATAAATGATGGGTTTGGACTTATATCACAGAATCACAGAATCTTCTGAATTTCAAGGGACTCACAAGGATTGAGTCCAACTCCTGGCCTGGCACAAGACCATCTTCAAGTGTCACACCATGTGCCTGAGAGCATTGTCCAAATAAGATAAAATAAGATAAAATAAGAATAATAAGATAAAACCAGAAAACATTTAACATTTTAAACAGGACCATACATGGGCACACTATAAGCTTGAGCTTGTTAATAGCCTGTATTTTCTGTCTGCAATGACAGACTTATGACAGACTTATAATTCATCTCTGATGAACCTGCAAAATCTCTTCAATCAGTAAAAGCCAACTGGATAAATTAAGCAATTTAGACAGCTGCACAGAACCAACTCATATTATCAGCCATCATTACTATTACTGTTGTTGTTTCTGAGAGCTAAGAAATTGGAATATTACAATCAAAACCCACATATAGCCACAAAGAAATGACAGTTATCTTAATGATTATTTTATGTCAAACCAAGAAAGCGTAAATGAGTGGGCAGTTATCACTACAGAAGTAGCTGAGCAGAGTATCAGAGGTGGGGTTTCTGTCCAAATGTGATATAAAGGATAAATTTTTGAATTCTTGTCCCACAATGCCACAAGAATACCTTTCATATTTCCTTCACGTGCTGTTGGAGAAAGCTCTGGAGGCTTCAGCAAAGCTAAGAGATGGAAATATCTTTCTGATAACTGAACACAAGTAACAAAACTGATAAAATAGAGCTGTGAGGGAAGAGTGAACAGATATATAGTGAATTCAAACAACTTTAGAACTGCTAAGTACCAACAGCAGAAAATTTTGGGGTTTTTTTCCTCACAGATTTAGAATATGAGCCTTTTTCCAGAAAAATTAATGACAAAATCACATTCAATCCAATGGAATAGAATCAATCCTTATAATTCTGTCCAACTTTAATGGAAGTTGTATCTACAAAACAGGTGTCTAAGGGGACTTAAAGCAAAACAGCAAAATGCTGAGAGATTATTTAGTGCAAATGAAAATGACACTGAGGTTTTAAAGCACAGGAATAGAAACTGCTTAGACTGGGGAAACGAAGATACAAGGGGAGAAAAAATTCCGCCTAACAGTTGTTGCTGGCTGAACTGACCAAGGCCAGAGGGCAGAAGAGCTTCACAAATAGATTTCCAGCACAGAGAGACGTCAACAAAAAGAGATCTGTAGGTTGAAGCTGACAACATGAATTATGGATTAAAATAATCCTACCTGCCTCTCCATGCCTCAGCCCACATATAGATATTATAGGACAACAATTCATCGTTACTCACTCATTCTGGTGTTTGTTATCCCAAAGATGGCAACCCCAAAATAAAACTTATCTGGCTTAAAAATTTCTTCCCCAGAAAGAATCCACATCTTGTAACATCGAATGTAAAACCTCCCGTTGGCCCAGGAAAGGTAGGATCCTCTTGGCCTCTAAAAAAACTTGTACCACTCTGCAGGTGCCAAGGTTTCAGCTGCCCTCTTTCTGCTCCAGAGGTCCAACAGATCCAGAGTTTTTTTCCAACAGGCAGATTACCTTATATCAGTTCTTCCTTGTCTTTGTACCTTTGAAAACTAGTTCTTCAAATGTCTGCCTTGCTTATCTTATCTGCCAAAGTCTCTTCCATTTAATTAGATTTGTTTAAATTTCGAGTGTGCTTCTAAAGAATATATTTTAGTTTCAATAAAATATTGCATGTTATCTCTTGAACACATTATTTGGGCTGCCACTTTCCTCCAATTCTTTTCCTTTTACATTCCAGGGTGTGGACACAGTCCCATCTGTGATGCTAATAAGCTACTCTTTTTGTGCCTCCATGTTGAGTCCAGGGATTTAATTTCATAATTTTTTCCTTTCAGATGATTTCTAATTTCTTTTAAATAGAAAGAGTTTCCTTTCTGCAGGCCAATATTGCTTTTTTACCCCCTGGTGAACCTCTGAACCACATTAGAATTGCTGACCTGAACCTATTCTCACTCATCTCCTCACAGGTGCTTAGGACTACAGAGGGACGTTTGTGGCATTTTTATCTCTGTCACTGTGGTTCACTGATTTATTAATTCTGCAAAGAATTTATTTCCACAAAGATGGGAAATTGTTCATTTTGTGGCCTAAGTGGACATGCACAGACAGGCAAGGCCAATACCCCTGGCAAAGTCCTGACGAGCTGTGGAGGTCTCCAGTGCAGAGACCATTCTGCTCAGCTGAGGGAAGTTGAGTGGGGCTGCTGAGGCTGCAGCTGCAATTAAAATCAACATAAAAATTCTTATCTTTCATTTTAAGAACTGTGTGAAAATACTTGATTCTATTTCTGAATTTAATTCTCCATGATTGTTGTAGTTGCAAAAGGAGAGGACATTTCCATGAGGAAGAGGCCAAGAGAGCTGTTCAATGAGGGAGAACATGAGCTATACTGCAACGTCTGTGAAAACATCATGAAACAGTGTGAAGGCATCTGGTTTATGACAGCTAAATAATACCCAAGCCTATTCATTTTGGTTAGTGTCAGAGCTGCCTTGCCATCTGACAGCCATCTGCTTTCCTTTCCAACTCTATTACATTAGGAAAGGGGCTGGAGAAAACTTTGAAAGCACACAATAAGCAGTAAAATAAATAAAATAAAGCAAACGAGATTTATTAAATCAAGCATCCTTTGCAAGATATTTAAGGCAGTTACTTAAAGTATTTGCATTTTAAAAAGGTCAAATTAAATTAGCTATTAATTTTCGCCTGAGTTGCCTATAATTGTCTCAGAAATTTACTCTAAATGGGCTGATATAAGGCATTAATTTGCTGAAACTCCCTCAATCAGTCTCTTACTGGACACAAATCAAGTGCAATGAAGGAGGAGGCTCATTTTTGGATTATTTGTGTGTCTGGTAGAAGGGCTATTTGCAGTTAGGACTATTACTATTATTTTTTAGGCATGATCAAAAATAAATGGGCTGGAAACAAACTGTGCTTTCTTATTGTTTCTTCGGGTGAAGTTACAGAAAGCAAAACAAAACAGTTTTATTTCTGCTTGGCAGAAGAGTGTTCATAATTTTTTTAAATGGCTCGGTTGAAATGCCTTCGAACTTCACTGCTGCCCATATGAAATGAGAAATTTTTGATTCACTTATACATCCATGAGCCCGGTATATTACTTATATTGGAGAAAGATGAGGTAAGAGAGAAAAAACTGCTGTACCCAGGAGACCAGATTAAACAGTCTCTTGACAATTAAAAAAAAAGAAAATTAAAGGGCCCTGAGTAGATTCAGTGTTTTTATTTACCTCTATTGCTATTTTAATTTTGGCTAGCAGAGTAAAAAGTTATTCGAATTTGTTGGAATTCCTTCTCTGTCAGTTAGCCACAAATATAATTTAATCAATGTTTTCTGTGGTATTTTGTCTGAGATAATGGGACACCTTTTTAACCCCTTAGCTGCTCCCAGAAGAAAGGGAATTACAGCAGCTACTGGACAATTACAGAATATCCAACATTTCCAGAAATATTCCAACAGTGAAGTGCAGACCAACAAGAACAAGAGCAAATACCCTATCTACCCATTTTTTTCCTTGAGGATGCAGCAGTCAGTCTCTTGTTTCCAAAAGGCCACTGATTTTCATGAAACTTGTAGAAATTTGTCTTTCAGATCTTCAACCTTTTGCCTGGAGTGCTTAAAACTTGACATTACTTTCTAGAGATTTTGCTGTGTGGGAGGAACTGCCCTGGCAGGCAGCAAACTTAGTTTTTCCTTCAGAAAATAAGCTAAAATAGTACCTGGAATTTGTTTGTCCTAATAAACATACCCTTGGCCAACTGATGATTTGGTTTCTGAGATGGGAACAGCATCTATCACAAGAATGAAGTCATTGAGTGCAGCATATTCCATTCTTTTTGTTGTCTTCACCAGGCTTGTCTTATTCTTCAAATATCTCAGAATAATCTATGCAAGTGGAGAAGGAAGGAACATTTTAAGGTCAGTCACACCTGAAATCAGGGCTTTGAAGAAAAAGCAAATATGAACGTGCCAGAAATAACCAATTCTGCATTAATCAACAGAAAATCTGGCTGTCAGGCTTTGACAATTGATTTAATTTAGATTTAAATTTAGCCTGATAAGGTTATTTTTAGTTGCTGCAATTAGTGCATGTGATAGAACCCAGAGAATTAAAATGATAATTAAATGCAGATCCGGGAATCAATCAGAACAAATACAAAAGAGTTATTCCTACGGGCATTACAACTGTTTGTGGGCCTCAACCTATATTCCTGAGTGAACAACTGGGAGCCTGATGGCTGATAAACCCAGACAATAATTAATTAATATTATTTTTTTCTGATGCACCTTCCCACCTATAATAAAATGTGGGAAGTCTTATTCATACTGAACACTATGAAAATAAGCAACTCTCAACATTAATTCAATGTTCCACCTAATCTCCAGTGAGATAAATATTAAATGCAAGCTTTGTCTTTTGGGCAGGACAAAACTGAACATACTCAAATTTATGCCTTGATTTTGCAAGTGTGAATTTGTCTGTATATAAAAGAAAATGCAGATCTTCATGATGCAAACTTGTAAATTTGTGCAGAAGTTCGATCATATCTGTAAATGCTTGCATACAAAATGGATATACTGGAACACAGACAGGCCTAATTTCCTTAAACAAAAGAAAATATGAATTTAAAACTGCAGTTTATAACAATTTATTATTATTTGAAGTTCAGTGATTTAGCACTAGGTTCTTGGTGCAACCTGGATCTAATTCTGTGTCAATAACCACCATGGATAAAACTGGTCCACATTTATTTATTTATTTATTTATTTAAGTTTTCTTTTTCAATTAAAAATTTATCCTGACCAAATAATGAACATTGTCAAGAGAGCTTGCTACTGGGGTAAAAAACAAAGTGTAAAAACAAGTGTACGTTCAACAGTTTGAAGAGCTTCTGAGACAAGAATCTAAACAATAATTGTACTTCATTTGTAATGTGTAAGGCAGTGAGCTAGATGATGTTGTATTACATCCAATAATAAAGAGGCTTTTCCAAAGCAAAGATATCATTCAGCATTAATTCCGGATTTTTCCACTTGAAAAGTCTCTGGAGATTATGCACACATTTTATATATATATATATGTGTGTGTGTGTGTGTGTGTGTGTACATACACCTCCTTATTCATAAGTATGTATTCAACATCACATTTTGCCAAACCCCATGCACTCCCAAGACATCATAAAGGGAACTTAAAAGATCATAGATTCATCCCCCAGCCCACCAGCTTGCAGCCCGTGTTGATACCAGGGATGCCCCAACCCAGGTGGAGCCTGACCTTATTGAACTCCTCAGATTCCCATTGGCCCACTGCTCGAGCCTGTCCAGGACCCCCTGGATGGCATCCAGAAAACATTGTCAGAATTAAATGTGTAATGTAATATTTCAAAAAGCAATCTACTCAAGGCTAAAATATCAAGGAGACTAAATTAATTTGAGCTCTAAACTTGGAATGATTTCATGCCTTTTGTTTGTGTATTCTTTGCTGTTTGGTATGGCAAAAACAAGAAGATTAAAGCTTTTGAAAAAGAAAGTGCTAATTTGTTTATACTATATATTGCCAATAATCCAAGTCAGGGGAAAAAAAATTTAAAAGTCATCTGGCAAGAAGGTCCAAACCAAGAAATTGAAAATTAAGTTCCATACTGCATAAATTAAAAAAAGAACTCAGTTGTTTTCTTAATAGTCAGAGATTCTCTCATATCAAGGCTATCCTTGATCTTTTTCCCTTCTGATATGTTCCAGAAGAAATCCCATTCACACAAAGTTCCAAATCAATATGAAGCATTTACTTCTCTTCGGGAAATATGATTTCTTCATTTGCAGCACATCTCACTGTAGACAATTACAAGGTAATTCCTGTCCCAGCGGTATTCTTTGTGCTGGAGTTGGGGCAACAGACACTCTGATTGAGATGATGTATCTGTGGCAAAGTGTTCTTTTCCAAAGCACACACCTGGACTGTTCTCCAGATGTTTTTCTGTGCTATTGGATCACAGATCAGATCAGATCACCTCTAAGGTTTTGCCACCTTGGATACCACAATGGCACTAAAATACTGAGTTGGATTAAGTCTCCAGAACTAAACAGCATCCAAACAACAATTCTAATGGGACAGCAGTTACTGGAGAGAAAATCCTGACTCTAAATATGAGCTTTGCTTCTTTAACCTATTAACTGCTCTTCAGAATCTTGGTGTGCAGCTTAAACTTTCCTGGTAATGTCATCCTTCCTGTTCAAAAGTATGACAGCAATTCTCTCACTCTGAAAGTTCTCAGTATTTAGGCAGCTTGTCATTAAATGTTTGTGAGCATTTCATGTGTTTTACCCTGTCTTCAGGAAGGAGCTCAGTAATGGCAGGAATACAGGTAGTGGGAGGTGCGTCCACTAATTTCCTGAGCCAGAAATCCAGCCACAAGAAGTTGTTTCTTCTAACATAATTTTCCTCTGTGCTTGTAGACACAGAATATTGTTCACTAAATATAAAAACTGAGTGATTTCAAGGTTTTGAAAAAATATTTACCACCTGTCTGTCCAATTTGAAAGGTCTTACCTCATTTATAATGAAGAAAAGAATTAGCATACTTTCTACCTTGAAAGAGACTTAAATGTTTGCAGTGCAGACAGGTCAGAAACTTGCTGGGTTCCATCTACTCATGTCAAGAAAGAAAAAGTCATAAGGAATGTGTGACAGACAGTGAGTTACCATGAGAAAAACTGTGTATTCCTATTACATCTTGAGGCAGACTTTCTGAGCAGAACCGAACTCCCAAAAAAAGCAGAGAACCAGTTCTTCTAGGCACACACACCAGAAAGTACAGCTGTCACTACTGATATAGAAAGTACAAGTGTCTGTGTATTTTGTGAATGGGACAGGGGAAGACAGGAGAAGCAGGCTGGGGAAGAGGGATGGGGCACAGACTGCTTGGCTGAGGCCTTGTCTGGAAGAGAGACATCCTGACACAACCTTGCAGCATTTCCCTCCAGCAGCCTGGGATCAACACATTTAACATTTTCAGAATCACGATCAAAGACAAACAGTCAGTCCAGAACAATTCACTCCAGAGAGTGCAGAAGGGGCCTGACAACCTGACCTTCTCCACTACTGTGGAGTTTAAAGCAGCACAACAAAATTGCACATTGCCCAGGCAGCTGAAGGTCACCATCACTGCCCAGGTGGCTTGAGCATGGCAGGGAGATGAGGCAGAGAAGACTGATCTAGAACGCCTGATTTCAACTGCAGTCCCAGCACAAGCACCGACCTGCTGGGTAAACCTGCACTGATCCCTATTACCTCCACACCTTTGTTTGCTTTTTCATCCTTTCTTAACTCTGAGGGAGAAGGACTTTGAGGTTTGATCTGTAAGCTTCAAGGGTAACCTGCAGTACTCCTGAAATTTAAAACAAAAAGGGTTTTTTTACATCAAAAGTACAAAGTTACGGATTTCTTTGTTGGTTGACCCCTTGGATGCCCCTAGTACCCAACAAACAGCCCAAAACTCCACAGTGTAAAATGCAGGCAAAATGTCCCTGTGGTCTTTCTGAGTGGTCAAGATTGTGAAGCTCACTAACCCATCTCCACAGTGACACCTGTCAACTGTGATCAGCCATGGGCAGTTTGAGACTGAAAATGAAATGGAAAAAGACAGTGACAATTTAATAAGAGCAGTAGCATCTGAGGTTAGAAGACTTTAGGTAACAAAGAGTTGCTGAAGTGACAGCAGCGCCAATTCCCTCTTCTACCCTTATCCGTTGATTTCACCTCCAACTCTCAGCTATTCTTTTGCCTTGAAACACTAAAGACATCGCCAACATGTGAAGGGCATGAGGCCTTCTTACTTAGTCAGCAAGGCTCTTGTGTAAAAGCACAAAGAAAAGCTGATGTGAACAATTGCAACAATGAGGGATAGTCAGGAATCACTCAGGAATTCTCACATACAAAGACAATGTTTAACAGCAATATAAACACGGATTTCAGAAATGTCTGTGAAGATTAATCCACTCCCACAAAAGAGCTTACAAACTAAATCAACAGAACAGTAAAGGAGAAGAAAGGGCAATGAAGAAGAACAATGTAATTATGGTGTTGCTAGAGAATCTAATACATATCATTGGAAGATAACACAGTAGAATTTTTGGAAGTTTTGTTGGGGTTCTTTTAATGCAACTATATTATAACTTCTAGTCTATAAGTAGTCAAGGTCTAAAGTCCTTAACCAGAGAATGTCATTCTGCCACAAAGCCCCCTTTGTGAGAAGACCACAAAACCACAAGCTGAAGACAGCTGAAATGCTGAGAAATCAGTGTGGGAAAGTCTGATAAGTTCCAGAACAATGACAAAGTTAAAACAAGAATCTGCCAAAGCCCATTGTCACACACCAGCATCAACACAGTGGAATATTCACCCACTCCCATGAGTTGGTGTCTTGCTCTACACAGATAAAGACCACAAGCCTGTATTTATATCTGGTGTAAAACAGGAGCCTCTCAAAGACCTTCTGAACACCTCTGTACCCACCTACCAGCACTACCCATCTCCTCCCACATTAATATAACCCTGCTTCCTTCCCTTCCCCCACACCCAGGGAACATCTGGCTTTGGCCCAGTTAAGTCTATCTCTCTTTAGGTGACATATTGTCCATGCCCTACACAACTTCAACCCATGGATTTATGAGGCTGTCATAGGTGAAGGTGTGCATGCGCTGCACTCTGTCATCAAGATGAGGGAAAAAAAAAACGAGGGAAGTTGGTGAAAAGGCATTGTGGCATTTGACATCGTAATTTGGAGAACAACAGCTGAGATTTTGGGCAGCTACTTCGTTTCTGTCAGCCTGAGACTTTTGGTGAACACTGAACTGTTCTTGCTTCAATCTCCATAAAACTCAAAAAAACCAAAAGGAGAAGCCACAAAAGGAAAGGTGTTTACTGAATTATATAAATAAAAACAAGCAAAATTGAATATATTATAATGAGCATATTATTTATTCAGCAGCTCAGTTAATGACAGCACAGTGCCAGTGACCCTCTAACCCTTATGATAGACATGAACTCTGCCTCTTGGTGTTTCCTGTGAGCTCTGATCTGTTTCCTGGGACTCTCAGCAGACTAAATGGCATGCCAGCAACAGGCACTGCTGAACACCTCGCACTCCAGGCCAAGTAATGGAAGATCCTCTGTTTATGGGACAGTCCAGCGTGCACCTAAAACATTGTTTTTCTTTCTAACCTCTGGTTTTCCTTCTTTTCCATCCTGCTATTATTCAAATTACAGCAACGTCCAGAGTCTACACTACTTCCACCATGCGGACAAGTCACAGGCAAGAGTTGGGTTTCCAGCTGGAATGGACGGCAAGAAGTGTAAACTTCTTAAGCGTATGCTGAGAACAGTGATGTAGATATTTTAAGTGTCTTGCCCATGGTCAGAAGTGGTGTCTGATAGCAAAATTTAACCTATGCACTTTCCTTAGGATTAATTCAGTTCAGGAAGGGAATTCATATTTTTCCCCAAAGGCTGTGTGTAAGAGAACTGCTTTTGTGAAAGATCAGATTGTAATATAACAGGCTTTTCTTCTACAATGAATAGCACCAAAACTCTCCTCCAGAACTCTCAATTTAAGGTCATGGACTTCAGCCAGCTTAAAACCAAACACATAATTAAGACTTGGTTGGAAAGAGGTTCAGTTAAGCCTGCAAACTGGTGCACAGCCATCCCTTGATTTCAGAGCACCTGTACTTTATGCAACAATCCCTGTTCTCAGATACTAAAGGGAGTTGCATGCAGATGCATCAATAGAAATCACATTAGTGTGTCAGGAAAGTATAATTTGCTACACTCAGGAATCAAAAGAGTTCTTCCAGATTTTCATTTGCATAATAAAATGAAAATTGCAGTTCAGTTTCATTGCTTGATGTCTTACTGACTTTTCCCTCCAACTGAATAGCTAAATTATTTTCCATATATATATAAAGTTCACTTCCTTGAACTTTATTTTTTTAATATATTTTTTGCCCCTTTCTTCAGCTGCTAAATGCTTGTGTAAAATTAAACTTGTCCACCCTCCCAAGCACTAAGCACTTTCCTCAATTTAGGTGCCTCTGGAAACTTCTACTTAATTTCTCTTCCAGATCAAACCCAAAAATATTTAGTCATATCTGAAAGTTTATCAACCTGATATCTTTCCTTTGTATCTGTTGCTAGAAATTCCAGTTTACAGGCCACATGACAATGCCCTCCATAAGTCAATCTGAAATAATTTTTAACTAAGCATTCAGAGCAGCTCTTCTGCCCTCCCTCTCTGAAGCCAAAGGACTTTCCTCACCTGACTCTTACCTGTGCCAGCATGGGTTACACAGCTGGTTAAACCTCAAACTGAGCAAAGAGCTTCTACTCAACTGCAACAAAATAAGTGACTCATAAGTGGTTCTGTGCACTCAAATAGCCCTTCACAACTTTCTAACCTTTTTTCTCTCAAAATTTGCTTGTGATTTCCTCAGTGCAAACTCTTAGCACTGTAAGGGAATTTTCATTGAATACACTAGTAGAGAACTCACGTTTTACCCCCAGTACACTGTGGAATACCTACTATCTCACTTAATAACACTTCCTGCTTCTGTTCTTTAGAACGCTTCAAAATTTAAACATTTTTACTTCTTTAAAAAATACAAGAATTTTCCTTACCAGTTCTGTCACCGCAGTTTCTGCTTTCACATCCAATATTTTACTTATGCTGATGTACAATCTCAAAATAACGAGTACAATGCTTTTAAATTATAAACATCCTCTAAATAAGTTACTTGCCAGAGCACTCAAATTTATCAACTCCCCCCTTGAATGAAGGATTCAATGCTAATTTTGGAGGAAAATGTTATGAAGGTCCATACAGCTATTGCAGCATATATTAATTAAAATCACAAACCCATGTAGAGCCACGGGAATCTGTGAAGCTTGAAAAAAAAAAGTAAAAAACCAATACCAAAACATATGACCCTTGAAGGATTTTAACTGGAACACAGGTAGTAGATTGCATGATAATTTTATATATATATAAATAATATTTCTGATTTGTTTCCACAAGGATCAGCAATATTTACCTTCTCAAATACAATTGATATGTGTACTGCCTCCAGAATTTTATCTAAGGAATCCACAAAAGACAGACAAAGCCACAAAAATAGCCTCCCAAGGATTTAGCACAAAATATTCTTCATAAATCAGGCTACAATTATTACATATAAGCACAGAGTTTAAGGCAGATTGATAAACTGCTAAACCATCAAGCCCATGAATTACATCCCTGGGGAGGAAGTCATGATGAACACCATGAGAGACTTCAGATAATATGAAAACCAATAATCATTTGCACAGCACAGGAAAGAACACATTCTATTTCAGCCTCTTTGGGACCCAAGCATTCCACTTAAAAACCAGGTTGCAACTTTTACTGTAAAGGCCAAGAGTTTCTTTGTCTTCCTTGGGTTTTTTTCAGACAATTTAAAATGTTAAACATTATTAAATGTCTTTCTGGTGTATTATACTAAAGTAAGAACTCCATTTCATGAAATTAGAGTCAACCTCAAGAGCTTTAAAGGAATTCCAGAGGAACTGGAATAACAGAGTTAGAAATCAAGTATAATTGTATATGGGACAAGAACTATTTCCTCCTTTCTAAAAATTGTATTTTTAGTGAAACTTCTCTGTTTTGTTATAAAATTATTCCTCCACTTTCCTCCAAAGAGAAACATCAAATCTGTCACCTTGTTTTAGCTCTTTGAGCATTCAAAGCAGCTAACAGGTATGAATATGCAAGTTTTGAATTATGTACACTTTTTTCAACCATTTTTCTCACTGCCTTTAATCAAGTGCCTTATTCAGTATTTCAATACTGTTAACACAACTATCAACAATGTAAAACCAAGAAAGCAGGAGAAAAGGGTAAGAGCTACTGCACAGATTTAACAGATTTATGACAACTTGGCACCTATATGAATTTAATCTGTCATACATATTCCAACAGCTAAATTGAGGTAGGAGAAAGAGATTTACTGAGTATTTCCTTACACTTGATAGAAAATAATATTTATTGTAAGAACAATACGTGATGTACTTTGCTTTAACTATTTATTTCCTTGTTTAAACTTGGACATTATGAATGTTGTGCCTGCAATTTAACAAGCTGTGCTTATTATTTAAAACAGCATTTCTTACAGACCCCTCATTTCCAGATGTATTGACAGAAAGGAAAAATCTGAAGCAGGAGAGCTAAAAAGACTGACCCAACAGGGAAAGACAGATCTGCCAAAATAGAATTACTTTCTCTCAGAAAGAATATCAGCATAAAACACCTGGATAGACACAATTAGCTTTTTCAAAGGGGTGTCAGACAAGACAGTACAATGGTTCAATTGTTCAGGCCCCAAACTAGGACTTGAGGCAGCTGGTTTCAGCTACATCTGCTGTGATGGGTAAATTTGAATATTAGAGAAATAACCTATCAGGACAGGGTTGCCTCAGAAGTAGACTTCTAAGAGAAGCTGCAGGAGTTGAACCAACTATCAACAATTTTCAGACAAGTGCCAGTGCTATTACAGCTAATTCAGGGGAAAACTAACCAAGAACACACTTGGGGAAAGCCCACTGTGCTCCTCATTTCACCCAGGAGTTTTTTTTACTTTTAAAAGCGGGGGGGGCGGGGCGGGGGGAGAAAACCTTGAAAACACAGAATGCAAGTGAAACAGTGACATCTATCTGATTTTGTGAAGGACCTACATGTGCTCTCACCAAGACATCCCATGCATTTCCATGTGTGTGATCTCAGGAGTCATGAGGACACTTTAGTGGCCACAATGTTGTCTGTGTCAGTGCTCATCAACAAAGGTAAGACTGGAAAGGGAAGATCACACTCAGGAGTTCTTTCTAGTTGTGCTCTGAACGTATACCATCCAGAAAGAAATAAAACATACAAAATACAGTGCACTCTCCTTAAACAAACTCTGCCTTCCAGATCTAGGGAAGAAAGAAGCAGCGTGTCATCTTGCTTACATAAGGCAATAGCAAAATGGAGATAGAGATTCAGCACTGGATGGCAGAGGTCTCCTGAAAGAAAATTCTTTTCAGCATGATTTGATATGATGCCATCAGAATATCTTACCTAATTACTGGATTTCACACCCTGGATTTCTTGCCCTGCTCTCCCTATTTGGTTTATTTTTGCAGGTAACAGTCTGTGTTTAACATCATTTCAAACTATTTACAGTGCCGTGTATCAATTCTGCAACATTACGCAGGGGCAAAAACAGCCTGAAAGCAAACCTAGCAGCAGCCACCACAAGCACTGCTGAGGAATGAAAGCAGGAATGGTATCTCAGAGCAGTGCTGGTCTCTGCAGGATAGGCTGCCTCTTATCCCCTGCTAGACAACAGGTATTTTTTTAATAGAAGCAGGAGCTGTGAAATCCTTAGGAGAACATAGCATAAGGCCTGAGATTCAAGAAGAAAGAGATATCTGGGAAGGAGAATATATTAGACTTTTAAAAAATCTATGTGTCTTTTAGGAGCGCTTACTGTATTCATCAGACTCACCTAATGCTGTTAAATAATGTGAGTGCTTAAAGGTCTTCTTTGTTAATTAATTTCCTGCAGCAACAAGACTTGCCCTGTAATCCTTCTGCTATTTGTGACAACTTTTGGTGTTACAGAGGTACTTTCTGAAATGCAGTCCCAGGAGAAATTGAGCATTTTGAGGCTCTGACCTAGGTGGGGCCCTTATTTGTCAGGGGTCTGGGAAAGTGTGAACCAATTCAGGCAGACAAGAGTTAACAGAAGGATGCTGGGTGATTTAAGGGCAATCTGAATCAACTTGCAATTTGTGAAGTAATAACAGTGCCTGTGAGGCCAAATAAGACAGAAACTGTAATGCCTTGCGTTTGGGTTGTTGAGACCACTGGGACACAACAGTGCTGAGGAGAGGGAAGTGTTCAGTTCCTTGCTTTTTCATTACATATAAATCTTGTAATTCCTTTTTTTGCTCAAACAGTGTATCCATAATTCAGGTTTCTAAAGCCCAAACTTAAAACCTACAAAATGTACATTTAAATAGTATAAATAAATTATTTATAGGCTAAGGGTGTGAGGGTGTAAGTCCACAAGGAACCCTAGAATAGTGTTGTCTTAGCATTAATATTCAAACCTGTCATCACTGCTCACTTTATTTTCATTTAACTGAGTACAAGGGTATTTAAACTTGATCATCTTCTTACTAGCTATAAAATGTCCCGTTGCTTTTGTAGTCTTCTCTCTTCATCTTGATTTTATCTCACCTCACATTAATTTCTACTCCCTTTAAATATACAGAGCCATAAAAATGAAGAAATTAGGGCAATCAGTAGTCTCTGGGGCACAACTTGGCTGCCAAGGAAAAGGGGTAGAAGATGTGTCTAAAGGGTTGGAAGAAAGTTAACCCTCTTTCATGTGAGGGCAATATCCAGGGACCAAGAGACTGCAGCTACTGAGAAGAAAGAAAAATATTATTTGCAAATTTCTTCTTACTTTGTTGAGAATCAATGATTTATTCAACGTTCCACCTGCAACTGTCCTTCTTGTGCGTTTCTGACCAAGCAGAAAGAATAGTTCATAGCCATGTAAGGCATGTAAGTGTTAGAGCAATCTCAAAATTGGGGTCCATAACAAAACCCCTTTCCTGTAATATTCCTAGTCTCCTGGTAAAAAAGTTGCACAGCTTAGCCTTTCACTGTCCCCCGGGAAAAAGAGATTAAAGGCCACATAAATAGGTCAAGGCCATCACGCTAGGAGGAAAAACCTGTCTAAGCAGTGAAATGAATTATCCCAGGAACAGGTCTGTTCTACTATGGACAGATTTTTACAGGTATCCATCCTAGCTAGGTTTACATCCACTGCTCAGGGGGTGTAGGGGCACTTTCTTTTACAGATGCTATATTCACCAACTCCTAGAGTTTATAAATCTCAGTCCTATCCCTTCCCACCTTTAAAACAGGTGTGTCAAGCCAGCCTTCTCAGTGCCTCTTTGTGCAGCAGCAGTTGTATCTCTAACCCCAGTTTCACTGCCTTTTCTCACACCTCTGTAGTTTTGTCCTGCCTGAGGTGTGGAAACCATAATGGCACCAAAGTCTCATTCCCATCACAGATCTGCACAGGAGTGCAAGCATTCCCTCCATCCTCTTCCCACTTGCTGAGCAAGCACTGCATAAGGTCCTGCAAATCACCCCTTTAAACTGTGCATTCGAACAACTTTATGTGATTATTCCACATCCTTCCTTCTGCTTCCTAATTCTCTTTGCTGCCCAAAGCATATGTGAAATGGCAGTTTTTACAGCAGATCATAATACTTTTAAGCCAAGGACAATGTATGGAGAAAACACATGACTCTTTTTTATTGGATTAGGGCCATTCCCATGTTTACCACTGGATCTTTCCCCACAAATGATGGTTTAACTACAAGCTCTTTATGATCCAGCTCCAATGCTTTCATGATAGAGCTGTACGAACAGGCCATCCTGCAATTTTTCATTCAAGGTGTTAAAGTAGAACAGATCATTAATTTTCATAAAAGCAAGCCAAGACTCAAACACCCAGAAGGGAAATGCTGAAGTGCATTCTCAGTATTAGGCACATTATTTAAGTACTAGTGAGAATAAAGGCTTAAATGAGCTACACCGACCACAGTGTCATTACCAATACCTGTGTCCATTAATTACATCTTCATCTCACCCTAAACCTTTCCATCAAGACTATTTTCTGGTTTTCCCAATTGTGAAGAGATGGTAAAATGGCATACATATGTAATAAAATCCCAAAGTAGAACATAGTGTCTTTCAAAAGCCATCATGTCAAATTATTAGCAGTGGTTAATGATTTTTGGATAGCCAGCCCACCTGGCTTTCCAAGTTTTATTTGCAATGGTTTACATATACACATACAATTATAAGTTTAAGCTTTATTAAGGGAGGAAAATGGAAAAGTTAACTGCCCTGTGTTAATACATCACAGTCATCAACAATCATCAATGAACTGTGACCCATCAACAACAAATAGAAAACACAAAATTCTAGAAGAAACCACTAAAGTAAATTTGTCAGCTAGAAAACTTGAAGTTAGGAAGATAAGCAGCAACAGCATCTAATAAAACAGGAAAAGAATGCATTGCCATAGATGTGGATTGTGAGATAATACTACTAACTTTTTTGCCTCACCCTAGGTTCTTAATATTAAAAGCATTGTTTATGCAGCTACTAAATCAAGCAATCTTATGATTCTGCAGGTTGGAAGAATGAATATATCTTTGAACAGACACAGACTAACAAGGTCAGGTTTTAACAATCTATTTTGTTACTGTGTAAAAAAACCCTTACATAAAGGCTGACAGCATCGTGTGGGAGTAGTTCATCTCACTCTTCACATCCAATCAAGGTTCAGAGTGATTTTTTTTGTCCATTATCAATAGTTCTCAGAACACCTCTAGATAAAACAGGTCCCCAGAAACCCTTCTACTCTCAGATTTCTTCACCTGAAACTGTTTTCCCCTTTTATTTACACATTTCCTATTTTATTACGTGCCTCCATTTATCAGGTAAAAATAATTTTTCTTTAGTCTTCCACCACTGACTTCAGTGCCACACTCCTACCAGTGTTCTCTGTATGCTGAGAACATAATTTCATCATTTCTTGTGCCTTTTCAGACTGGAGCTCCAGCAGGTTTTCTTTCTCTTTCTGTGAATAAAACAATATGGGCAGAATTTTTTTTCCAGACCTACTAGTCTGGGCAGCCATATGTCTGACATGCATTCTAAGTTTGACCACAATTAAATTCTTCTTGCAAGCAGAGATGCACCTTTGAAACTCTGTGGCAAACAGATTGTTTTACTTTGGTACTTAGTAGATTTACATTAACCAAAAATATATTCTAATAGCAATTAATCATGGATCCTTCCCAATTTTTCCTGAAATATCTTTTCAGGAAAACTGTCTTTTGACACAGTTTCACAAGGTTTTGATCAATAAAACAGAAGATTTTACATTTCTGTGTGGACACTCAGTAATAATATTTAGCTGACAAGACCCCATTAGTGTTCCAATATTTCTCTTTGCAACATTTTTATCTTTACTTTTAAGTTTTTGTTAATACTTGTCTATCCATCTCAGACAATTTAAACAAAAACCCTAAATAATATTTCAGACCTCTAAGATTTTTTGACAGCTATGTGACCACACACTTATCAACGTGTATTTCTCAGCTAATTAAAGAACTGCATATAACACATCCATTACCGCAATTTTTACACCTTAATGAAGACTGACAAGAAAAAAAATATTTTGAACCTACAACCTCAACAAATACCCTGCAAGCTGCCTTAAGGCCAGTGTTTCCATAGCAATTGAGACAGCTACTAAAATTTCTTCTTATCAGCTAGTGTTATATGTTTGATTAACTTACACCCAAAATGTTACCCTCTCTTCTTTGTGACTAAGAAAATTCTAATAACTTGATTATTTC
This sequence comes from Illadopsis cleaveri, assembly GCA_013399915.1. Taxonomy (NCBI): domain Eukaryota; kingdom Metazoa; phylum Chordata; class Aves; order Passeriformes; family Timaliidae; genus Illadopsis; species Illadopsis cleaveri. The sequence continues at coordinate 88,390 of VXBB01005943.1, forward strand.
TTTTTGATTAACAACTTCATTTGTCAAAGGTGGTAAAAAATCTTATTTTTAATAATTTAAATTTAGAAATGTTAATAAGTAAGCTTTTTTTTCATACTTAGTTCCTCTTTCTTAAAATACTCTGATTTTTTAGGTTTCTTGCTCATAACAGCATGCCTAATTCTCTTACTCATCGGAGACATCTGCCAAAAAAACAAAAAACTTTCCCTAATCAAACATAAAAAGAAACATATCTGAATATGCAAGATGAAATTAATTAGACATATGAAGAAAGGTACGGTTTCCCTCCTTAAGCAGTAATGATTTGGACAGAAAAAAAAAAATTCCCCAGAACTAACAGCATATAATTTTTTCCCAAAATAATTATGGGACTGATTCACTCTTGTATTACTTCAGTCCCAAAATACATTGAAATCAACTGACTTCAAAACTATCATTATGCAGCAATGAATCAGTTTTTATACATATATATTCAAACCAAACTATTTCCAGATATGTGACCTTTTAATATTAAACACCCTCCTTCTTAATGTGTGTATTTCTGTTCCTGGATATAAAAACTATCCATGTGTGCTCTGGCTAAAACTTAGAGATTCTTTTTGTTTGTATAAGTGAGAAATTGTGAAATACTGAAAAATTATACTAAACAATGAAGAGCTTAATTTCCTCACCTTTCCTCATAAGAGCCTGCAAGTTTTTCTCTGTTCTTGGCTTCACAAAGAGGAATATCTCCCTTTCCCTAAAGATCCCTTCCTTGGGCAAAAATTGTGGAGCTTTCAAATTCCATGTTCTCTTCAGTGTCTCTTCCATCTCATGAATACAGATTGTGTGACTGAAGAGTGAGAGTGTCTATTTTGAAAAAGGATGCAATTAAGGCATACATGTGCTAACACAGAAAGATAGCACACAGCAGATGACCAGAAGAATACTTGAAACCTTTTGAGCTTTTATGAAAGATATTCGCAAAAGAGTGAGCTGGAATTTCTGCCAAACTGGTTTTTTTTGAGGAGGCTTGCCACAAGTAGCAGTTGCAGTTTGACTTAGAAATCAAGAATTATATGAGAAAAGGATATTTTAAAAAATCCCCACAGTTGAAAATGTAGCTACTTATGGATCACTCACTCAAGACATGCTTCATTGCATAGATAAATTCACTGTTACATTACAAATTTAGTATCAAAATTGAAATTGCACTTTATTCATCCATCCATACATAAGAACATACAAAGAAAGATCCATTTTCTTAGCTGTGTGTGTGCCTGTTTAAGGATGACTCCAGATCCATCCAGAAAATATTTCTATTTACTCAGTTTTCATATGAAATGTATCAACACGGTCTTTAGAAAAAATAAGCAGATCAAAACTTTAGGCAAATTACATAAGCACTACTTGATAAAGATTTTTTGCCAATGGGCATCTTAAATTGACGTGTTTATTGGACTAAGTGCTAGAGAAGACGGGTCAAATATGGTTTTGCAAACACGAAGAGAATGATTGAGAGAATGATTGAGAGGCTTCCATTCCAGTATCTGCACCGCGCTGGAAGGTCTCAGTGTGGCATTCCTGTGTTTTCTAATGTGATTCAGGTTACTGCACCACACTAAGAAGATACTACATAGAGCATGTATCATCTGATTTATTCATAGGAACATCCTAGGACCTCTACTTTAAATTTCAGACAATCAGAATAAGGTTACAGTTCAAGAAGGATATGTGATGCGTATTAAAAATATACAAGCAAACATCAAAAGGTATAAAAACCCACAACAGTCAACTTTTTAAGTAGTAGATACAGCTTTTGCTTGTTATGTACCATGACAGTGTGAAATGTCAAATAAAACAGTACCCCAAGGCCCATCAAATCTGAGACTTTAAAAGGAAAGATTTCTCTTACTGAGCAGACCTTTCTGATTTATAAGGAAATGGAATTTTAAAAAAAAAATCTTAATAATTTAGTGGAATTGGGGGGAAAAAAAGAGCCTCAGCTCTAAGCTGCTTCAGCTGCTAAGACAAATCAACAGGATTTAATCGCATTCAGCATGAGATTTGCTTTCTGTTTTCCGAAGGACTGTTGTGCAGTCCCAGTGCCTGATAAAAAACTTGACAAAGTCAAGGTGTATAATGTAAACAGCCCTGCCCAATTCAAATCTATTGAATTAGACAAAAGCCTGTACCTAACTTAACAAAACTGAAACTGCAGTTAAGCTTTTCCATTCTGAGAAAAAAATCCTGAAGTGGTAGAGGTTGCCCAGAGCTGTTGTGCACTTTCTATTCTTGGATGCTTTCAAGACTCAACTGCATAAAACCCTAAGGAACTTATTCCAGTCTTACAGCTGACCTTTCTTTCAATGGTGGTTGGATTAGAAGCTTACTGAGGTCCCTTTCCGACATCTGACTCCCATGTGCATATATATTACCAATAAATTGCCCTTATTTTAACAGCTGCAGTGTGACAGCAGCCAAAAGGATTAGCAGGAGAAACCATAAAAATATTTTCATGGAGTTTATTTAAAATACTTTATTGCTAAAAAGCTGTAGGATAGAGCCCCTACTAAATTCGTTGAGGAGTTTATGAGCCTTTACAGGCCAGACATGCAGCAGTCTCTGGGTTGTTAACTCAGAATACAGTTTTAGGCTTACTGAATCTACATCACAAGAAAACTTTGGTCTTTAAAAGAAGTTAATATATTCTAAAATAGCTCCAAATTCTGGCAATCTTGAATTATTTATAAGACTACTGTACCCAGTTTGTATTAAAATAACTTGCCTAATTAGGGAAAGAAAAACATGTTGTTTTCTGAACTAAGATCTTCAATCTGATCATATATTTAACAACATGAAAAGTCAGCCTTTTAATCAATGATCTGCAACAGGTCCATCCTTGACTGTGCTTATGGCTCACGTGCAATCTGCCAGAAAGGACATTGAATCGGCACCCAATTTTTACAGAGTAAAAAACAGTGGGAGCCTCTCCAAAAAAAAAGTATTATTCAAAATATGTTCCATATATAGGATCAGAATACAATACCTTGATTTGTAGTGTTATTTCTATGTCCTTATGGGCACAGGAGCATGGAGAACAAGTGCTCTGGGTGTTCACCAGCTCTGACAACCAAGATGTTACTACCCCTGTGGGTGACTAGAGAAGGGCATGACAAATAATTTTCATCAGTGAACATTCATTCAGCTGTTGCATTTGCATTGTTGTTGTTTGATCAGGAGAAATGGCTTGAAAATGCTGAATGCCCTTTTTTACCGTGTTTTGTCAACAGTTTTCTGGAGGGTTTGGAGTTTGCTTGGGGTTTTGTTTTGCATTATATGTCTCATATTTTACATACTACCAGTTCAGTGGGAATAAAAAAGTTATCAGTCCAGGGCAGACATCTGACAGCTCAGCAATTTCACAGACCTTCCAAATCAGGATGCCAACACAGTGATAGGACTGGTCTGTCTTTCCTCCAATTTCTCACCTCTATACTTTTATTTTTATATTTATTTTTTAGATTTGTGTAAAGAAGACTGCATTTTCCAACTATTTTCAGGAAATCATTCCCTCTTTGCTGCCCTGGTCCATGCTATCTCTCCACCCATGGCAAATATTCACATCTCAATTTTCTCATTAATTTGAGTACCAATTACTCAAAAGCTATGCTATTGCATTTTTTTTTTCTATTATTTAATTAAATTCCCAGCCCAAAAATCTTCCTTATGCCTTTTATCTTGAGAGAATACTGGGGATCCTGGAGGCACTTTGCACATACCCAGCAAGCCTAAATAGTCTACTCAGAGCACCACATTCTCTCCAGAGCTGTCAGAAGCTCAAAACTGCCATGGAATCATACTGTAGTATAAAATCCCAGAAAGTAACAGTAAAAAATAATGATTATAAGAGAGAGGGGGAGAGAGGAAATTACCTCTGAACACGTGTGGGAAAAGTACAAAGCCAGCTGAAGTTTTGTGCTGGATTCAGAAGTCTTATGGATCCAAACCCCTGAAGAGAAACAATTTTCAGCTTTGTACTGCACCCAATTTGGAGAATGCAAAAAAACCCAACAGGCATGATTTAGTGAAAAATGAAACAAGGCCTATAACCACCAGCAGCTAAAAACCATGAAAAAAACCAGCAGCCATAACATGAACTTAATCTCTCCAGTATAATAGCACTACCAGAAATCTCATGGAGATATAATGATTCCAATCAATTTTAAAAAAATACTTCTAAAGTATGATATTATACTTTTTCAGATGACTGAAAAGCTGGATACAAAAAAAAAGACCAAGTGAACTAATTATTACCTACCAAAAAAAAAAAAAAAAGGTATTTTCTGGTTTTCCTTTTAGCCTGAACAATGGCCTTAAGGAGGCTGTCATTTAAACTGGGGTTTTGCTGATGGCACAGAATGATGCTGCCTTTGTTCTGGAAGCCAGAAAAAGATTTGATTTTACTCTGAATTCCCCCGACATCCAGGAACCATTAAATGACACACTGAAACAGGAGTTACTCTGGTTTTATTACTGCTCTGTGTACAGGCATGGATATACACCAGAGCAAATTAAAGTAAACTTGCCTAAGGCACTTCGAATTTGAAGATCTAGAAACGACCAACTTCTGAGTCTTTATCAGCCTTACTAATACATTTAAACTACCCTGTTCCCAGAATACTCGCATGTTATTCACCAACACTGCATTTACAGCTGCCTCCCTCCCCTTTTTCTTTCTTTATGTCTGTGGTTGCCTTTCTGTTTCTCCACAGCCTGTGATACCCCTCCAAGGAGCAAAACATAACAGTTGTGTATTGCTCAGGAAAATGAATCCAGCTCTTGACTCCCAGCTGTGATACAAGAGCAACCTCACACCAAGCAAGATATTTCACCTGCAAATGCAGCCAAGCAAAGAGAGGAAAAATAAGAGCCAGCAATCCAACATAAAACTATCCACATTAAAGTGAAAATTGGAAGCATCCAATGTAGACAGCTCTAACAACACCAAAAATAGTACAGTTGAAGGAAAATTAGTGTGGAGAACAAAAAGACTGTGGAATATTCATATTTCCTGACTGGGTTATATTCTCAAATGTAACACCAATGTTTGTTTTATTTCCTCAGAAGGGTGCCTTCACTATCTTGTTTTTACACCACCATGGTTTTTGTACTACAGATTTTGTACGATTTCTTTTCCAACTTATTCTTTTTCCTCATGGCACTCTAAGGTCCCTCCCATCCCACACACCTCACCCAGGCTACTTTCCAGGATCCCCACATCTTTCTGGGCACTGAGACTTTGTTGCTGAAGTGCTGTTTGTTGCATATACAAGGTCCTGTTTTACTCTCCTACTTTCTCAGCAGCTACTGAAGGTTAAATATTCTCATAAATGTTTTAAGAAAAGCAAAACTTGCTTCCAACAAGTAGAGGATACTGAATAAAGGCTTAAACCTAAAACACTTTTTATTAGATATTACTACCATATTGCCTTTGGTTCTGTCAAGAAGGAAAAGACAGTCAAGACACCATATGGATTAAAACAATTAGTCTCATGATAGAAAAAAAATTAGTTTTGCCACCTGATAATGAGCAGATAGTTGAAAAACAAAGATAATCATGAAATCCACAGGTTTTTAAACTTTTTTTGTGTATGAGATTTAATGAAATATAATGTTTAGGGATTTTATCATAGACTTTTTTGGTTCTAGCATTGGAAGAGAGCAGAGGTGGAGCAGGGAATGAAAGAAGCAGTTATAAAGGTATAAGGCACTAGCTCCAATATTTGAATTAACGTTTTTCTTGACATAAACCTGAAAGCCCTACAGTTAGATTCCACCTAGAACAGCTGCTAAATAAAATGCATCTCACAAAAAAAATTTCTATATGTAAAATTAAATTAGATAGGAAGTTTGTTTTAAGAAAATCTATGAACTGGTGCACCTGTATTGTCCAGAATTGCCTAATTGATTATGTTGATGAGATCACACTCATAAAAGTGCAGCAGCTCCAACTCCTCATGAAAAGCATGTCAACTGCCCCAGCTCTTGCAGAGGTGAGGCCTGTTTGTTCTAAAAGTCCAGTCTAACATAACACAAGCTCAGGAAATATTTGAAAAATCCCAAGTGTAATACACAAACTTCCAAACTGAGAAAGGCAAAAAGTTCTAGTGGGACAGATTTCCCAGCTTATTGGTATCATTTATTGTGATCTCTCCAAAACAAGAAGCATCTCCACTATCCTTTTGTTCATATTTTCTTTTTTTAAGAATCATTTCTAAAGCATTTTTATCAGAAACTATCCTGAATTTGTGACACAATTACTGTTAGACTGACTTATATCCAACAGACTATTATATATACCACATCCTTAAAGCTTTTAGAATCAACAGAGACAAGAGGGAAAAAAGTTCTCAATATACGGATTTTCAGGTTTGTCTGTAGGACCTTTATCTGTAAAAGACTAAAGATGTTGACTATTTAAGTGCCTAAGGGCAATACTAATAAGCAAAGAAACCCAAAAATATATTTATTAAATACTCAAAATTCCTTATTAGAAGGATAATCCAGTAAATGTCTAGATTAAGTGAATCCTGCACTAAACTCCTTTTTACTTTCTGAAATGAGCTAAATTTTGATTCTCTACAGAGTTATTCTTCCTACTTAGTAGATATTGCCATAACATTGCATGTGGATCAGAGCAATATATCTGTAGGGTTTATTGATTTCAGAGATTATTTTATCAAAATATATCTTCCCTTTAATACGACATCCAAGTCTCTAATTAAAAATTTCCAGGAGGGTTCTGGAAAAAGACAGGCAAGGTCTGGGATCTCCTGAGTGCTGAGTATTCACAGAAAGTGCCTGCAATGATGCAATTGAATAGATGACATCTAGCAATTATATCTATTTAAGATAAATTATGTTTTAAAACTATGTCAATACAAAGACACTGTGTATATGCAAAATATAAAGAATTCTCCAGGAACAAGCTAAAGAGCATGTAAGTGATCAGATAAGAGAAATCCTGGGCATTAATAAGACTTTTAGCCAAGTGGAAGGAATAACTCTTCAAACAAAAATTTTCATGGCATGTCAGGTGTTTCTACTCTCCTATTCTAGAAAGTAAAGGTACAAGAAAACAAATTAGACTTTCTCAGGAGGTTCTCATCCCTTCTCTGAGAAGTGGCAACTGGTGATGTGTGCAATATTAATTATCCGCAAATATGAAGCTAAAAAGGTTCGTTTCAATTCATTATGATTCTAATACTTCAAATACCACATTATTTCCCTATTTGCCAATGGATATTCTTCTATCTTAAATACCACACACTTCCTCCCCATCTGCCCATGGGCCTTGTAGGTGCTCCAGCAGAGAGCAAAGCCCGCAGGCTATAAAGAACAAAAATCCTCAGTTGATTTCACTGGCACCATCAGGATTATGTCATCTCAATAATTAATGTCATTAATTGCAAGAGTATATGCCTTCAATGCACCTCTGGAAGAGGCTGCTGTTGTATTCACAGGGGGGTTTTTTTTGTTGGCACTTCAAGAATAACCGTAACCTCAGATCGTAAAAGAGACACTGCAGCTACAGTTTATTAATTACCTGCCTCAAATGAAATGGGAGAATTTACAACTCCAAGAATGTGAGGTGAAGTATTAAGGAGTTGCTGCTGTTTGCTATTGCTTAGTGTGAGGGAACATGCAGTGCATGACATGAGTGATAACCAGAGCCAGGTGAAAGTTTGTGTGCTGGTGAGCAAAGATTTCTCTCTTGATTTCAAGAAACCATGCAAAATGAAACCTGAAAGCATTAGCTGTCAAATCTAACAATTCAATTTTTTCCCAATGCTGACCTAAGTCACTAGAGCAGACAAATCCAAAATCCTTTGTATTCTAATGAAAGAGAAGTTGTCTTATTTGCTGTGAGGACACATTCTGCCCTCTCCCAGGAAGCTTGACAGTCTCTGTTTTGAGAGATCATCAAATCCAAACAGGACAAGTGTGTTTCTGCATCTTTACTCTTCTTCTGCATGGTAATTAAAACTAGCAGACAGAAATAATGCTCAGGTTGACTTCCTTTTGTTCAGTTCAGCTAATGAAACTGTGACATTTTGCAAGTACTTGTCACTTTCAGATCAGAGGAAGAAATTTTGCAAAGTATCTTCATTACTCAAGGCTTTGAGAAACAATGATCAAAAATCTTGCATATTTAGGACCCTGAGTCCTGCCAACAAGGAACATGTCTTCTAAGCTTCTAAGTCATCTGGCTAATTTTGAAAAAGTTAGCCTGAGTCCAAAGTCACAATATTTGGCCATAAAAGGATAGGAAATCTCATAGGGTGTTCTAAGAGCAAGTGCAGGTTTCCCCCATGGTAGGGACATGCACTTCCCATGCCAACTGGCAGGACAGAGGCTCAGCATCCGGGCAAATCCTGCTTGGCCCCCATTCAGACCCTCCCTCTTCCATCAGACCTTGAGCAGCTCTCCATGACAACAGGCAGTGCCCCAGCAAGACTGAATAAAGACCAGGCACAAAGCTCATTTATAAACTGTGAGTGAATTTACAGCCCAAATACTGCAGAAAGGCATTTTTCCTCTCTTAACAGAACTGTGCTGTGTTTACTGAAAATATTCAGTGCAGGCATCTTCCCCAGTAGACACCAAGGCACAGTTCCACGGGAGTTAATGGAGTGGACTGATTGACACCAGTGGAGAAGCCAGCTCAGGATTTGACTGGTTTAATACTAAATAGATTTCATTCAGACTCTAATTTCAGCACTCTGCACCCTCCCTCAGGCACTCATTTGATATCCTGCATGGCTAATTTGTACTCAGCATAAAATATGCATGTTTGCTGTTGTCTCCAGAACTAAAATATTCAGCTTACCCATGCATGCCAAAGTCAGTTTCCCCTGTACACTTCAGAGCCATAAGAATGTGCTGTAACAGGCATACCTGTGCATTTGGGAATGCACCTGAAAAATTAGAAAAACATTTTCAACTGCTTACTGGGTCTCTAATTGCAGGCCCTGATGTGCTTACTTCCCATGCAATTGCACAGCAATTAAAAGAACCATTTGCACACCAACAAATTCTGAATTTTAGCACATTCTAATTTCAAGAACTCAAATCCCACAGGAACAGGACAAGAAAACTTCTTGCCTGAAGTATTTTTTTTTCTGAAATAGTAACTCAAGAAGGGCAAATTCAAGAACAGGAGGCCTGTCCCTGAAAGGAAAGTGGAAAAAGTGGAAAGGTGGAAAAGCATGTGGAAAAAATCTCTGCCAGCTCCTCCTCAGGAACAGCACTGGAGCTACAGAAACACTACAGTTTCAAACTGCATCATGTTTAACCTGACAAAGTCAGAGGTCCAGATACTAATGGGACATGTGTCTCACAATTAAATGAAGGGCAGCACCAGCAATGTCATCAGCACCAAGAAGCACCAGAAAATACTTTTTACCTTATAAATGGAGCTCTCACCTGGCTGGGAGTTGATTCAACTCTTTCGCTCTTTGCAAAACACTTCGTGCAATCTCACCTACTGATGTGAGGTTTTTTGTTAACAACAGAAGAAAAATATTAGCATATAATGAGATATACACTCTCAGATTTTAAGCTGTATAACACAGATATATGTCTTGATATCTTTTACGATAACCAGGCTAGGGAAATTATATCAAACCACTGTTACAGACTTAAAGAGACTTTGCACTGTAAGGTACCAGAATACATAAGCAAGTCAATAATATCAATATTAATATATTCCACTCCATATTCAAGCCATAGCCTACATAATTTTCACTGTTAAACAGGCTGGCAGAAAGAGCCATCCAGTCTTCTCAGTATGATCTGTATTTTTTAAAACAAACAAATATTCTGTTGCTGTCGGTGCCCCGTGTTGCACAGCTGCGGCCAGCCCTGGGCACCACTGCACAACACTGAGGTTCTTGGCTGACCAGGAGCTAGGCATGGCGAAGGCAGGGAGAAGAAAGGCGGGACTCCAGTGAGGGGAAGACCAGCTGAGTTTATTCACCTCAGGGCTCCAGCCTCAACGGAGACCAAGAGCCCCAGAAAACAACAGGTTTTAAAGGGGGGTGGAACACAGGGTTGGGTTCAGTTACAGGCCAATGAGGAGAACTCAGGGGGTGGCTCATAACATAATAGACATTCATAATAGCAAACCAGGGAAAAGTGGGAGGGGGAAGCCTGAGTCCTGTCCAATCACTCAAGGCCCTCTCTGGAACCTTCTAGACTCAGGGAGAGGCCCCAGAGTGACTGACAAGACCAGGGGGTCATTAAAAAATGACTGACATGTAACAGGTGTCCAGACATGTAACAGGTGTCCAGACATGTAATAGGTGTCCAGACAAAACAAAGGATTGACAGCAGCAGGTGCAGGGCAAACAGCTTGGGATAAACCAAATGGGGAATGAACAGGAGGGAGGTACATGGGATCAACCATTACATAAACAATTATAAATAAATGAAGCATTAAACAGAGAAAACTAAAAAAAAAACCTGTAACAATATTCTATGACTAATTTTTCTCTCCTGAAATAGCATGATGATGAAACCTGTGCTTTAATTCCTCTGCAGTTATAACTCTGGCTACAGCCTAGAGTTTAAAGTATTTTTTTGCTAACTATCACAGGCTCTGCTGAGCATAGATCTTTCCACCAGCAAAGATTTCATGTGAAGTTTTTTTTTTTAAGTACTAAAAGTAGATTTGCTTGGCAAATGAAGTCTTACTAGGCATTGAACAAATGTTCACACACAGTCTGAAACATAAAAATTCAGCTGATGAAACCAGTATCTTGATAGAGAAAGAAAGAGCATGAGCGCACTACCACAATGAAATTTCTTCCAGAGGGAATTCAGAGACAGCAAGTAAAGAAACGTATCACCCATGAGCTAAAACCAAAATAAATAGGTATACTTTGGATTTGTTTCAATAACAGTGCAGGCTAACAAGGCACCACCTTGTGCAAGCAGAGGCTACTCTGGGTCTGGTCCAGGGCATGGCAGAACAAAAAACATTTCAATCGTTCCTTAAAAAAAAAACAAACACAACCCTGAACTTTTCAGTTTTGTCTTTAGGTAACATTCCCTACAATACTTACAGGAATTTTCCTAATGAGGCACAATTTTTGCTTCTCAAAAACAAAATTTTGCAACACATTTGGTAGATTTTGGTGAAGTAAAGAGCTTCACTAACAAAAAAATCTACCAAAATCTTTCAGCTTTTGTGAGCCTATATAATTTCTGATGTAGGCCCCAAACTTTTTGGTTCAGTTGAAATAATTAACAGTGACACAGTTTTATTTGCACAAGAAAAATATGGATGATGAGGCTGATCGACTTTATTCAGCCTCAAAGGTCAAAACACTAGGTTGCACATTAGATCTGATTTCTACATAACAATGGAACCATGAAGCCAAAGAAATTAAACCCTGCTTAAAAGGAAGAAGGTAGGCCCAGGTTTACAAACCAGAATTTGAGTGTTCCCATAGTCAGTTTTAACAGCACTGATATGGAGTGAATTTCGAAGGGTAAAATATCTTCTTTTACAGAGGTATGTACTACAGCACAAAAAAAGAAATATCATCCCAAACATAATGATTTTCAGAAAAATCAGACATGCCAAAAAAACACAGCTCTTGTGCCTGAATGAGGAGTACACTGCAAAACCCTTAATATGACAGTAACACACATTTTTCAAACATGCTACAAAATCTCAGGCATGTTGCCATGGAAGGAGGTGCTCCAAGGACATAAACAGGTTTACCTCTTTATTTCTAAAACTCCTCAATTGTCTGGTCTTACTTACATTTTATTTTCTCTGTGAAAAATGAATGTTCATATGTTTCTTAAACTAACTCTCATTTTGATGCCTAAGGAAACAACATAAACAAGTCAAAGTAACATCCCTGAAAACACCAGCCACTAAAGTTCTGTGCAGTAAGAGTAAGGCAGATATTTCGAGGCATGGTCTCAGTACACAACCCTTTAGGCAAGATTGATTTTCACTGCGGCTTTCCTTTAAAATTAATAAATAAATGTCCAGCACCATTGCCAGAAGATGAAAAATTCAGGCTGTTTGAGCTGATGTGAGATGGGAATAATGCACTGCATGGAAAAGAAGCCTTCTGCAAGAACTTCCTAACAGCAACAATGGCTGGTTTATAATAACATAAGGTATTTGTTTGCCTGTGGACATTATGTGAGCCAGTGACTTTTGCTGCTTTTTAAGCAAGTTCTGGAGAAGATCTCATTCTTGTTTCAAAATTTTATACTCTCTGCCACAGCTGAAATTATGTATATTTCATTAAAATTATAAAAAAAAAAAAAGACCAAAACATAATGTACATGAAAGTGTTCAGATGAGGTAACAAACAGCTTTCCCTGAAATACCATAGGAAGAACTGGAGTAGTTGTCATTCCGCTCTATAAATAAACACCTGTTTTACGAACACCTTTGCATCAGCAAAACAATCAAACATCTTTTCCACTATCCCAGACATCAACTTAGAGTAGATGGAGAATGGTGCCAAATCAACGGGAATTCAAAAGTTGCCAAGAGTCCTCAGAGCTGAACTGAGGTGCATTGTGGAGTCTGACCTGAAGCATCAAAAACCTGCCAGTGTTTTGGATTTTTACATAGGCAGACAGAGAAGATTACCATGCATAAGAGATATCTCTATCTGGCTTCTAAGACTGAGGTCATGCTTTTCATGTATGAAAAATAACTATGTTTCAGCACTGGCTTGTGTTGGTGACCTCCATGAGACTTTTAATCAAAACTTGCATATAGCTGGGGCTTCAGAGATTATTTGATTTCTTCTCAAGAACGCAAGATAGCTCTTGTTTCAATTAAAATTTTGATCTCACAGAACACTGCATAATCAAAAAATGAAAGAGGTCCCCACAATTCCAAAAATTTAACTCAGTAATTAAAATAAAGATTAAAAGATATAATGGAATCCTTATGTGGCCATAGGAGTATAAGTACACATCAAGATACCATAACAACTTGCTCCTTTATTATTTAATAAAGTATCTTGCAGGCTCATAAAATGCCAGTCAATGCAGACAATACTTTTGGCTTCACTCCATTCCTCTGCCCTTCCTATTTTGAGCTTGTCTTACTGAGACACTAGAGGTCAGTCTCCCAAAGAAAACTAACCACTGTGCAGCTTTAAATCCATGAGGAATTGTGGCACTTGGAATTTAATGTGTTCAAAAGAGTCACTGGAGATGCAGCGATCACAGAATCATGGAATATTGCGAGTTAGAAGAAACCCACAAAGATCACTGTCCTGCACAAGACCAGCCCCAAGAATCACATGTGCCTGAGAGAATTGTCCAAACATTCATTGGACTCTGGCAGGCTTGGTGCTGTGACCACTTCCCTTTCTTCGACAAAGAACAGAACAATGCTTTGGTTTCTTTGCTTGTTAAATTCAGCACTGTTGCATTTACCAAGAAAGCATAATTCGTGAACAACCAGATGGCCTTCCTGGTGAAAACGGATGAATTTGGGCAAAAGGGGAGAGCAATCCATGTCATGTACCTGAACTTTAGCTCTTTACACTGTCCCCCAAAGACACATATCCAAGCCTGTACTTTACATTGGACACATAGGCAACTACTCGGATTGAAAACCGGTGCAAGGCACCACTGGAACAAGTTCAGTGTGGGGTCACTGTGGGGTTGGCATCTGCAGCATTCACTCTGTGAGGACAGACTGAGGTTCCTGGGCTTGTTCAGCTTGAAGTGCTGGGTTTGGAGGAAGAACCACCTCTGAGAATGTTACAAAAAGCACAGCCAAGCCCTTCACAGCACTGTGGGGGGATAAGGAACAACAGGCATAAATGGAAACAGGAAGGGATACAACTGGACACAAGGAAAAACTTTATTGCCTTGGGGCAGTCAAACAGGGACAGAGGCTGCCCAGGGAAATGCAGCCTCCACTAGTACACATTTTTAAGGTCCAAATCGATAATTCTCTGAGTAGCCTGACTTCTCTGACCAGATGACCTGGCTTTTAGCTGGAGTTTGGAGTAAAGAACTCCTGAGGTCCCTTTTTATCTGAATGGCTTTGAGTCTTTTCATTTTAGGATATGTTGTTTTAAAAGTCTGTGAAGGATGTTCCCTTTTTAGTCTTTAAACTTAGGCATGAAATTACATAGTTTCCCAAATAAGGGGCACAAAAGGCAAATCTCAGTTTCAGTCCCTACTTTATCATTACTCTGTAACACAATCACTCCTATTTCAGGTTGAAAGGCTTCGCACAAAGGCAAAACCTTCTAAGAGAGCACTGACCTGTCCTTCTCATCCCAGAGTACAGTCACAAGCACTTTAAGGTGGCAGAAGTCACTTCAGTTCAACATGCAACAGGAGTTTGAGAGTCCACAGCAGCACTACACCAGATAACAGGCCAGGAGGTGAGGCAAAGCAAAAAAGCTATTAGAAAATCAATCAGCACAATATCATGGACCTACCAGAAAAGAACTGCTGAGGCTCAAGGTGGGAAATCTCTGCTGTGATCAAGTCAGTCATTAAGGTGTCACACAGCTAAATGCAGGGGAAGGACAGCCATGCTAAACCCTGGGATCCTCACTGCCTCCTACCACCTACTAACCAGGGTCACTTTTATTTTGCTCAGTCTAGTGGAATCACAGCCTGGGGCATTTCCTTTGTTTGCTTATTTCCTTATTTTGCTTAATGGCCTTTTCATCTCCAACCATTCCCTTCTCCCTCTTTCTCCAACCATTCATCTTTTCCATGGCTGTTTGCATGCTCAATTAGCTCTCCTTTCTCCATCCTTTCTCTCTAGGCAGGCATTACTGCTCTCCTTTAGCCATAACCACTCCCAAATCTGTCGCCTCCAGCTCTTGCAGAGCTAATGACCGGCAGGAACCCACGGGAAGCTGCAGGTGACATCCCAGATCCCCGGTGAGCTGCAGAGACGAGCAGCAAGTCTGCTGGCAGCAGTGTGACAGAGCATGCACATCCTCCAGCTGCCAGAGAGCCATCAGAGCAGCTCCGTGTTAGTGATTGCTTCCTAGCATAAGGTCTGCATTTTTAGCTTCATGATTCGATGAAAATAAAGGTGGAAGCAAGACAAAAATAGGGATAAGGCTAAATGGAACTATTTTCAGGAGCTGCATGCATCTAAATTAGGATATGAGAAAAAGGATGGTGAATGGGTGAATGATATTTTATCCTCAAATAGCTATAGAGAACATCACTGCAACTTTTAGCGAAAAGTAATGAAATGCATAACGTGTTTCTACCCTCTATATGTCAGTGGGGAGGAAAAATCAACACAAATCTGTTGCAGACACAGGAACATGCATCACCTAAAGAATTACCAGTTGTTTTATAAGGAAACTGTATTTTTAGAAAGACAGAAAATCTTTGGGTTTTTTGAGTTTTGGGTTTTTTTCTCCTTTATAGGGCTTTCTTCCATCATTTTACAAAAGCTTATTATTTGAACTAGGCATTTGGGATCTATATTGGGGATCAGAGACATGAAAGCACAGCTTCAGTGAGGCTGAAGTTCCTGAAATCCTCTGCCAAGCTGGATCTTACTGAACCTGTCTGTCACAAGGGACAAAACCAGCATAACTCTGTCTCAGTAAGAAATTGCTTCCATAATCAGTTCCAGCACACACAGTAGGCTCATCTAAGAAGGAAGGCTAAGAAGCAGCTGTGGAAGTAGAGGGAAAGGAAGACAGACAAGAAAGAGCTACAAAGGACACTTCCTCCCTCCCTGCATAATTTAAGCCATGTATATATGAAACACAGTGAAGGTCTAATTATGTTAGCTTGCAATGAACACTTAAGTGCAATTAGCCACAGATTCAAGCTGGAGGGAACAATTATTTTTATTGCTGCTAATTAACTTACAGGATGCAGTGTAAGATATTTTTTCCCTAATTCTAACAAGGCAGCCTCAGCCACTTCATTGTTTTCCTCTTTTAATATGGCAGGTTTCAGCCCTGTCTTCTCTGCTGCTCATCAGTCTCCTTCCAGTTATTTTTTTGCTCTAATTAATTCTTTGGAATTTTCCAGCTGTGGAATTTCTGTCCATATCACAAATACAGCAAAGAAATAAATTATTTAAGCATTTTCTTAAGGTGTGTAGTCCCATTAACTTCAATGGGTCCCTCAAAGCTGGATTACAAAGAATTGCATTTCAGCAAAAATTTTGAATTGAAATTTTTATTTTTAGTGGGTTTTTTTCCCTTTTTTTTTCATTTTCACCCTCAGGCATGTAAAAGAATAATAATTTAAAAAGCTATCATTTTTTTTTTTCTTCAAATTATTTGTGATCTGCTATCCTCCAGCTCTTCTTTCTGCTGTCTTCTGACAATCAAGAACATGGACTAGGGAGTCAGGTCCAGCTTCACAGCTTTGACTTCTTGGTAACATTCCAAAACAATCTGCTATATGATCATCCTGCTGGATGCTATCACCTCCTTATTCCTCTTTGTCTTTGGGGTTGAGTAGGACTGTTTCTAATTCTTGGGAAAATTGATATGAATTTGGCTACCACATAATTCCCTACAGCTGTATTATTATAACAGAAAATTATAGCCTTTTACCAAACCCAGCACATTCTGAGCACTCAGAATGCAGGCAGCTCTACGCAGCACATTTCAGCTTGGCATTCCTTTCAAAAAGATAAAATTTGCATTTAAAATTGGCCTTTCCTGATTTGTGGCATAATGATAGGCCACAATGGGGGAAAGCTTGCACTCCTCTTGTATTTCATCAAGATTGGATAAAAAGAAAGATTACATTGTCCAGAGAGTATTTGTGAGAAATATGAAAATCCCCTGAAGCAGCCATAACTCAGATATAGACTAGGTACTCTTGCAAGGCAAAAGGAGCCCTGGATTTTTAAAGATCTCATTTAAGAATCTCTTTTAAGTCTCATATGTTACTCTGCTGTTCAATTCAATTAATGAAACAACACTGAAAAACAGGAAAGATGTAAATCTCAGTGTCTCAATAATTAGATTCTAATAATTACAGGGTAGAGAGCATTATCTCTCCTTACATTTTCAACTGAAACGCCTGATACAAGCCATTACTGTTGGATATGGACACCAGAGCAAATGGACCACCAGGTCAATCCACTGCAATGATTCCCAGCGTCTCCTCCTAGCCACTGCCATGTAATCATCTGCTGCAGCTCCCAGGGTCAGAGAAAACATTCCTCACAGATGGTTCAGTTCACTCAAGAACAACCTACAGGCCTACTTAAGGAGTGCGCTTATTTTCAGAGAGTAGGACCCACTACTTTACTGCTGTCCATATTTCAGGACAGACAAAAAGCCCCCCTGTAAAAACCAGCTCTATGATTCTCCCCACAGATTAAATGTCACTTTATGTAATTAACCCACAATAAGATACCATGATGTAGTTTAACGTAAAACAGAAACTTTATATTTTGAGTTTCTTTCCTGCTGCATCTCCTACCTTGGCTTATACTTGTTTGGAGTGGTTTTTTCAAACAACTTTCCCCACACTACTGATAGTAATGAATAAAAAAGCTGCAAAGATCCTGAGAGGGGGTATTTGACATCCTCCATGGCAATATGCAGGTACACTGAAATAGCTCACAGAACTCAGGCTATTACCAGGTGGGATGTTTTAACATGACAGACATAGAGCAGCTCATCTTCTCCTAAAGCAGGGAAGGGAGAGAAGAAACACCATGTTCTGTGAGCACTTTGTGACATCCCTGATTTATGTAAGACACAAATTAATGAGAAAAAGAATATGCAGATTCCCCTCATGGAGTCCCAGGCAGCTGCTGTGATATGTTCCTCTTCTTATCATGCTTTAAGGAAAAACAAAACAAAAAAACCACTAGTAACTGAAGATGCCATTGGATTTCCCTGCAGCCTCTGAATAATTTTATGGCTTTTTCCTTGACAGGAGGTAAAGAAATAATGCATACTGTGAGGATAAAACCTATTTCAAGGAAAGAGGCCTTTTCTGAGAATTCTTTTTTCCGTGGAAAAAATAAACCAGAATCTATGTATTAGCGTCACCAAATAAATCGACCAAATGAAAGAAAATTAAATTATAAGCCATGCTGCTGCGAGTCTTGAAGTGCAATGCAGCACTCCTTGCCCTCAAAGCATTAACACCAAGATGCACAAAACAACACAAGCAGAAAAACTCTTTATACTCTGGCTGTCTGCCTGAGTGTTACTATGCTGAAATAAAACTCACAAAACCACATATTTACCACTCTCATCCTGAAGGGAGGAAGATTCTTCCCCCATTTTGCCATTTCACGCTGCTGGGAGAAGCCACCAGCAATTCCTGGGATAAAGTACTTCTGCACAGGGTACTGTGGTACTTCTACATAGGTACCTCATCCTGCAAGGTGCAAGAAATTTTCCCAGAATCGGGAGCAAGTTGTTCCTGGCTTCAGCAGTCACAAGATACAGTTGTTTCTATTTATTGGTATGGCTTGACAGTGTACACCTTCAATAAGCTTTTGAAAGCTTTTTTCTGAAATCATCAGAACTTCTTCCTCACACCCAGTGAGTGTGAGGCTGGGATTTAGGCACTGTGAAATTTGGGCACTGTATTTTCACAGAGGACATGGTTTGCTGTTGAACAAATGCCCCATTTTGGCATTCCCATGTTCCCTCATCTCTTTTAATTAGGCTGTAAGACCCAGCTGAAATCTGAGCTCTAAATGAATCACTTTCCAGGGTAAATTGCAGTTGAAAGATTCCCAGTTGCCAGTAGGAAGGCTGGAAGTTGAGCACCAATGATGGGAATGACCCCAAGTTCTCCCAGATAATTTTGAGCCTCACTCAGATTTCAGGCTTTCCTATTCCCCACCAACTTTTGCAGGTAATTATAAAGCCTTGTTATAGCCACAACACTTTTTTACACTGCTAATCCATAAAACACTAAAAAGGAGGGAAAAAATATTTAATTTTTCTTTAAGTGTTTAATACAACAAACCTAGTATATGGTTAATTTAACAATGTCCTTTTAAGTTCCCTTGATAATACATTACTGAATTTTAACAAAAAAAAAAGATTTTAGTCTTTATTAAGGAAATGTCACTTGCCCTTCACCACAGGATGAATAAAACTCATCCATCTCCTCAGGATCTTACAGCTCTCTTGGATACAAAGACCTTTTAACTTGCCAGGGCAGTGAAAAATCTAAATCTTTTTCCTAGCAAATGGCCTAAATAATTCTATTCTGTAAGTTATGAAAGCCTAACAGTCTCTCCTGATTTCATCTGGTCACAACTTTAAAGTGTCTGAAACATTAATAAATAAGACTTTTCTGGTTCTCACACACAAAAGAGAAGACAATCAGAGCAAGGTTTAAGTGTGTGTCAATGTGCATCTAGTAATTTTTGAAACAACTGATGTTTTTCTTGATGAGAATTTCTGGCTGTGCCCTTTCTCTGCTGAGTTATACAGGATAGCAAAAGGAATCCAAATCTTTTCACTCTGGGATAATCATGCCATAATAATGGTGGAAAGGGATTGGTTAAAACTAGGGGAAGGTAGCTCATTTTAGAGTGTCCATATCTTCAAATTGCCTTAAACCAAGACCCAGAACCATTCATCAGGCTTACCTCCTTCAGATGCATTTTCTGTTCCCCAGGAAGACAGAACACATCTCACACAACCCCATTTTAGTGGTCTTTCACATCCTCCAAGGTCAGCAAAGCCTTCTCCAAGACCTAAGGCAAAACCATACAGCTCAGTTAAGGAAAAAAAAATTAATCCAAGATACTGAAAATGTCCATTTCCATTTACCTGTTAATAAACACAGTAATATTAAAGAGGCATAGCATACAGATATTTTGTTTCAGCCATTATTAGACCTGAAATTTACAGTGGTAATTTTGTTTCCAGGGACCAGTGATTGGGCTACAGGCCAAGTTGTCAGACTACCAGCTTCATTTGCACCTTAGTGGAACAGTGCTTTTTTAGAGGCTAAAAAGCTAAATTTTCTGCTGAATTGACAGAGCCCTGCTAAATTACAACAGCAAGGAATGCAGCACAAATCCTCAATGAATTGGATTTGGCTTGAGTCACGGAGCTGACAGCCTCTGTCTCTCAAGTCACCTTTCAGCAGATAAGCAAGCAGGCAATGACAGAGCCCAGCAGCATCCCAGCTCTCCTGTGCCAGAAGGTAAGGAGCATCAGGAGGAAAAGGAGGCTTTGAAAACCTGCCAGGCCAACCCTAGGTGCAAGAAATTCACCTCAGCCTCATGTGCTTGGCATCAAGGATGTCTTGTTACTCAGTAAATCAGAAACAGCAGCTCACTCCTGATCATGTTCTCTCCCCTTGCATGACCAGCAGCTGGTTATCTCCTCCCTATCTCAGGAGCAGGCAAACTCATCCTGCATCTTACAAAGTGATCTTAAATCCTACTGAATGAAACATTAAATCTTATTTATCCTTACTGCATAACTGTCAGAGGGTTTCACCTACATGATGGTCAGTCAGGACCATCTTTCTTGATAAAGTCCTGAGAAAACTTTTCTCTTTAAACTATGATCCTTGCAGGTGTTATCAGCTAAGAGTTAGTTAATTGTTGCAAATTGCAGCCAAAGTCAGTCTATACTGATACACTCTTACGGTACTGATACTGATGCGCTTCGATCCAGTTGACCGAAACAGGCCTCCCAGACATGACTCCAGGCTCTTTGGGATGGATCTGCCTACCCTAGAGAGAATTGCCCTCAAGACAGCAGAAGGAGCCACAGTTAATGAGTAATTTTAACCCAAATATTGCAGAGTTTCCCAAGGCTATAGTCTTCTCCACTACCTGCACTAATCCACATCAGTGTTCAGTGCAACAGACACATCTTTGCCTGTTTGGGTTTTCAAATTGACCCCTGAATGGACGGGAAGAACATCACAGCACTAAACTTGGCCTAGGCTGGGGCCACTCCTGCTCAGCTCATCCACTGCCCAAATGACAAACACAGAGTGCACCTGCCCCTGGTGACTGCACGGTCACCACGCAGCCCCACTGAGGGCTTGGAGGCTGTTGCCACTCTTACCATTGCTGAGGTGAATCTTGTGAGTTTGCCCTCCTCTGATTTCAGAAAATGCTAAAGTATCAGCCCTTCAGACTGCTTGGAATAACTCAGAGGACCCTGCCTGTGGTGGTGAGTTGTTAAAAACCGATACGACCACGGGCAAAGACCCTCAAACTAATTAAAATTAGAAAGTTTATTCACCGGCAGGCAGCACGGGAGTCATCTCCAACAGGCGTGACCGCCTCACACAAGGTTCTTTGCCCTCTATTTATTTTCCAAGATCTTACATACAATACATATGCACAACCCCAGCACCTCCCATCCCCGTTCAGTATTAAAATGAGGCCATTAGTCCTTCACACATGCGCAATTCTTCTCTTGAATTGGGTCGATGGTCTCAAATTGGGTCAGTGGTCTCAAGGGATGAAGTCACGAGAGTCTTCATCAGGTCTCTGTGACCCTCTGGCAAGGTCCAAGGCCCCCTGTTTCATGATTCATTGATATAAAGTCCAGGTGCTGGCCATTGTTCTACTGGTTTCAATCTGTTCTTATAATGGTTCACTTACTCAACTTTCTTCTATAAACATGCTCATAATATAACAGTTAGCTTTAGCTTAAACATTTAATAATCATTAACCTACCATTTGCTTATCTAACTTACACCTTGATCAATATAAATTACTTCTGAGTTTTAGCTAAAATTTTAACTCTTTAAAATCATATTTCAGTGGGGTAGGGAACTCTGGCACAAAATGCTCTGCTGGCAGGACTCTGGAGACAGCAACCTCTGATAGAAGGTAGATTACAAAGAACATGAGCATAAAAACTAAGACTCCTTCAAAGCTTCAAAAGAGGCCTTTTGCCTCTCAGGTCTAAAAGGAGAGATTAATTTCACTTCTGATTGAAGACCAATGTTATGCTTTAGCAGCGAGTGATCTCCGAGCAAAATAAAAACTGATTAGAAATCAAGAGCTGGGGATTGGCTTGTAGTTAATAAAGTCAATTTATCATAGATTCTGTTACAAGTGAAAATAACAGAATGTGTCTCATGAAAGTCTGAGATAATGATTTCTCCAGCCCTAGTCAGTGCTCCTAGAGAGAACAGCAAAATTAGTGGTCAAGGAAATGAAATGTACACAGTGATTTACATGCAGCCCTGGGTAATATCAGTGAAATTAGTGAAATTAGCTCCAGGTATTTCTGCTCCTTAGGTAAATTATTTGAAACAAATATCAGGAAAAATCTAATTTTTATATTAACTGAAAGAGGCGTGAGTGAGAATGCATTTCCAGGGACATAAACTTGTGGGGGGAAAAAAAAAAAAGAATTGCAAAGAGAGATTAATGTGTCATGACGGAAAGGTAAGGAAAAAGGTCTGAAGAACCTAACAGATTTCATCATTAAGGATTTGTTAGAGAATTAACTAGATCATTCACTCAATAGGTTAAAGTGCCTGAAGGAAACAGTGTAATACTGAAGGAAAAAATCAGGAAAAAATAAAACATTTTATTTATAGAAATTATAAAAACCTAAGGGCTTCTAAGTCACACAAGTGGCTTGCAAGTGCCATAAAGTCGTTCTGCTCTTTTCATTTCCAGGTGAAAGCAGTTTTGAGCAGCGTGATCAGTCGATACAGGGTAGTGGAGACAAACAGGAGTGGGAAGCATTAGCTGAGTTAACACCTTTCCATTTTCCCATCCCAACATTTTTTTTTCTTTATCCTCATCCAGCCAACTCTCTCTAATAGTCATCCCATACAAGTTTTCTTTCTAAGGCATGTAAGAATAAATCTATATACTCAAGTATCAGTAGGACATCTTCAGCTGTGTGTACAACTTAATGTCCTGCATCCAGTTGCTGCATGAAGGCAGAATTATTATATTTCATGAGAAATGCCCTGAACTTCACATTCCAAAAGTGCTGCTCTGTTAAAGACAGGAGTGTCCTCCAATCCCTTGTATGCATCTTGGAAAATTATACTCTCTGAGAACCAGCAAAGCATACTTGACATTCACAGAGATGCTGAATATAGATTTAGGCCTTGTCTTAACCAGCTCTGAGAAATTCCTCGGTTTCAAGCAACAACCACAGCAAACAGCACAGAATGAAACTCAAGTACTGTGCCTGCAAAGGAGCTGACATCACAGGTGAGCAGAATAATGCAGGTTCCCTGTGTTGTGGGAGAAGTGAGCAAGAAATGCATTGACATAATATCTCCTGATTTTACTCTTTATTGTTTCCAGCTGGTAACAGGTACTACCAGCAGTGGTGATGGGAAAGCAACACCTTTGGGAGATGCATACAAAATTAAGGGACGAAAGGGCAAGTCAGACTTGCTGCTTATTTTAGCCCCACTTCTGCTGCATCACACGCTGCTTCTTT
Source organism: Illadopsis cleaveri (assembly GCA_013399915.1). Lineage (NCBI taxonomy): Eukaryota > Metazoa > Chordata > Aves > Passeriformes > Timaliidae > Illadopsis > Illadopsis cleaveri. The sequence goes on from VXBB01005943.1 coordinate 111,813, forward strand.
CTTCTTGACATGACATTACCCACCAGAAAGCAGGTGGCTGAAAATCCAGTGAGAATTTTAGGAAAAGAAGCTCAGTATAGCTTATAACAGAGGTGCTCTCAAACCAGAAGGTGACTTAGAGATCTCCATTCTTTATAGAGGAGTCCCTTCACAGGAGAGGGCTCTGACATGAAAAAGACTCAGAAAAAGGGGAGAAGATAGTACTTCCACAGTTTATAGTACAGGATAAAAGGCAGGAACCTGCTAATTTTTTAGAGTTTAAAGGTGCATTAAAAAATAAAAGGTCTTTTTTTTCCTTTTCTTTTTAACCATCCAGAAAGCAAACTTTACTGAACAAAGACATTAGAACTGCAGTTCAAAGTCATTTCATTTGCTCATCCTCCTGCATCCAGCACTGTGGTTAAAGGTTCCTGCTGACACACAGCTCCAGCCCAATGCTCATGCTGCTGCAATAGTGTCTGGCCCCAGCAATCAATTTTCTACCCTTCATTCTCTGTTCCTTCATCTGCCTGTTCATACTTGTTCCTCCATCTTCCTTTCCTTCCTTGTGGTCCTGGACTGTGCTTTCTGCACTGAGACATCTTTTCTGGGGCCCATCACAGATCACCTTTTGCCACAGACAACCCACATTAATATTCCTCTCCCATGACCCCTTTGGAAAGAATTACTGATTTTGGTGGATCATAATTTTAAGAGTTTTGTGTTGTCTCACTTCTGTCTCCCACAACTGCATTGTTGTCTTTGGAAGTATCCCTTTCCATATCCCTCAGCCTTCCCTTTCTGCCACTTCTAGCCCATATGTCATACTAAAAGAACTGCTATATATCTATGTATCTATAAATACAGACAACATGCAAAAGAAACCACGTTGCCACAAGTTTATTCCCATTTTGCTGTGGGACAAATAATCACTCTGGCACCACTTGCAGCACTGCGGATCTAATTTCCAAGTCAGAAAGATTCCAATTTAGAACTGTAAGAATACGGAATATGCAGTGATTCTGCAGAATTGCAGTTTTGAGCTGCTTCCTGCAGATCGGGCAGAATCACTAAGATCCAATGTCATTTGCTGGAAGTATGTGGCAACTCAAGTACAGCCCATCTGTAATTATAAAGCTTGTCCTGTCAGGGAGAAGAAGAACATTTGACACACACGTCACTATCCCCTCTTACAAAAATTTCTCCCTTCTCACCCATGAATGAAATGGGAGTTTGGCCTCAGCAGAGAGTGCTCAGTTCAGATGCCAGGAAGTACCTCCTATCTCTCTATCAGTGAAAACACATCCTTCAGGCCATGCTCTAGCTACCTGTAAAAACAGGCTCTTATACTTGTGCAGTGCTTCAGTTGAACTTCCAGTATCACTGTGTGGCTTTACCATAAGGGAATAAATACCTACCAATTGCTTCTCTTCTTTCTGTGTAGAGCAAAGAGTTCAACTCAGTCATATGATGGAAAACTGTGGGCAGCAAAACACCACGGATCTATTAAAAACAGATAAAATTCTCTGGGATACATTTCGTAAATTCCCTTCTACAGGGTGGAAGGTTATCTCCTAGAAAAATTTTATAACCATCCAGATTATCAACATATCCAAGAACACAAGTTTGTTGTGCTAAAGGACCAATTGCCACAACCATCCTGGCAGTGCTCATTTATCAAGGCCCTGTGGAAATATTCTCAGTGTCTTCATATCTGCATCCTTAGGACTCCCAATTTAAAACATTTACCAGTATGATTTTTTTGGACCCTTTTTCAAATGTCAAGAGCTTTTCTGGTGCATCTCTAGGTAACTGATTATTCAGGTTAAGAGTCCTTTATGTGGAACTAGGTTATCACCATAAGTCACCAAAGTAGCAGAACTCCACAGGAATAAGAGCTAAAAAAGATGAAAGTTTGGACTTTTCAGAGCAGATAATTCTCAGCTTTCAACTCTAGATATGACTCATTATCAGAAAAGATGAAATGAGGGAAATCATGTCCTGTCTGAATAAACCTTTTGTCCAGGGTTTGGAGCCACCTGTAAGGATGCAGCACAGCTAATGCTCAAGTGTTCATAAAATCCTTTCTCCACAGAAGTACATTGCCACCATCAGCATGAGAAGAAAAGTGTTTCTGAGAAAAGACAGAAGAATGGAGAGTTACACCAAGAGAATATCAACAGACCACCAACTCCACAGAAATGGATGCTAAATGTCTTGCATTTCACATAAACAGGAAGGAAATAGTAAGCAGTGTAAAGGTTTTGCTAGTATGAACATTGTTGGCCTCTCCACATCAAAACACACATTTTTGAATTTCTGACCTTCTTCAAGCCATTTACAGTGCATGGTTGAACTGACAGCTCTAACCAAGATCTAGATGCACAGCCCCACACTCTTACCCTTCAGAATTTTCCCAACTGGTCAGGAGATCCTCTGGCCACACTCAGACAGATATTACATCCAGTGCTGCCAAAGGAAACTTCCGCTTGTGCTCCCAACCCATCTCTGGCACAGATTAAAGCCTGAACAGCTGTTCAGCAGCTCTGAACATAGCAAGAGAATTAATTGGTTGAAAACTTCATGTTATTCTACTCCTAAAGACAAGCATGGAGCAGGGCAGTGCATCATTCCTTGCACACAGAATCCCAGAACATCCACAACACAGGCCATTCCCATGAGAAACTGCAGTTCAGAGGAGATAAGAGCAAGGAAGAACAGCTCAACCAAGATTTATCCTCCCCTAAACACAAACACAGTCAATAGCTATTTCTTTGTTTCTTTGATATTAACTGGAGAAATGAAAGGCCTATTGTGCCAAGAGCTGTTACACTTCTGTGCCTCCGGTATTTCTTTTTGAGATGTGCTGGTTCATTTGCTAATGCTAAAGGCTGACAAGGACTCCTAAGTGATGGAAAAGATGTTTTTCTCTTCTCTAAAGACATTTGTGGTCATGGGGCCTTTTTTATCATTATAAAAATCCAAGTTTCAAAAATTGCATTTGGGATACTAAACCCTCCCTCTTATGTCTTTACTAATTTCAACTAATAATAGTATAGTAAAACAGTATAATAGGATAATAAAAAGACAAACACATGTACTGTGAAATGAAGCAGAGCAATAGCTCGGAAAGGACTCACTAGATTTTCATTTGACCTTCAAGATGGCTATAAAATATGGAATAAAAGGTGTGTATGTTCTGTACATCCCATTTTAACGGCTCATTTTAAAGGTCTCAAATGAAATAGTTTGCCCTGTGACACAGGCTCCAGTGCATAAGAGGCAGAATTGCAAACAGATCAGCCAGTCTAAGTATGATCTAGACATATGAAGCTGCCACTTCTTCGTACAAGCAGACAGTCAAAAGCTGACAAAATTAGCTTAAAAACAATCTAACTCCTGACTATAGGCTAGAAGTTCCTGTCATCCCCACTCCCCAGCTTGAAAGTGTGATTGTACTTTAATTTATTCAACGTTGTCCAGTTTATCTCAGTCCAATTTTGTATCCAGTGATTATTTATTGTTATTTTTTGCCTGTTGCTGTTCCATTTTTTAGTAAACTGGGGGTTTTCTCACTTTAATTTATTCATATTTGTTTCTCCTTATTGGTGGAAAGGGTTTGGTTAAAACTAAGGGGAGGTGACTGATTTCAGAGTGTACCCCTTAAATTGTCTTAAACCAAGACACTTGCCTTCTCAATACATGTAATATAACTGCTTTCAAAATATAATCACCAGCAATAAGCTGAGAGAAACTGCTCCAGGACCAAATCATTTGTCTTGACATCAAAAGTGTGCATACACAAGTGTGCTATTCCAAAATTTTGTTTTTCTCTTAGCTGACCTTTTTGTTTTGCCATTGGGTTCACACTCCCTCCCCTTCTTTCTTCCTTTTTGTTTTATTCCACACCTGAGGATCCTGGATCCCAATCCCCACCAGCAGCATCATTCTCCATGTTCATATTCATCTTCCTCCTGTTTGCTATTCATTAGCAGCACACAGAGTTGTGCCTTTTGACTTCTAAGTTTTGGTGGTTTTATTTTTTTAAGCCATGTTTTGTGAAACACAGAGTCTGGAGTGAAGAGGATTCATCATAGTCTTCATTATTCCACATTTATCTACAGTGAACTATCTTTCTCACCTGTTATGCTTTAAAAGATCTAAAGTCTCCTATCTGCTGTGTTCCTCTTCATTACCTGCTGTTCCTGTCTCATCCATTTCTTACCAGCACTGTCCTTGCTCTCCTCCTTTCATTCTCTAAGCCACGTCAGTGCTGCTTGCCATGATCAAGAGGTTCACAATGAGGAGCCACACAAATTATTTTTAAGTGTGATAAGCATCACAAAAACGGATTTTATGCTGCACATCTGGATACTATTGTTATTCAAACTGAAGCAATCACCCCAGCTGCCCCCTTACCTTCCAAGTTTTTCTCCAAAAATACTCAGAAATCAACATTACTAGATTATAAATAATGATAGAGACTTGACTTTCATCCATCCCAACCGTCATCTTTCACCTCCATATTTACTGCTACACACACTTGACCTTGTGACTCTTTTTTATTTCACACATTGCATAGCAGACATGCATTAGACTGATACACATTTCTCCATAGCCCTGACATCACCTATTAGCAGTGGCTGAATTATCCTTGGCACACATTTTTTAGCCTTTTAGAAGATGCTGCATAAACTGCATTCTTAGACAGCATTCAGCAAAGTTATTGCTGGGGGACGTCACTGAACTAATCAAGTTATGCTCCATCAATTTCTGCTATTTCATAGCAAGGACTGCATGCAGCTGATCAGTCATCAGATAGCTACAGATGGCTTTTAGACACCAAACAGAGCCAACTACAACTTCCTGAAGGGTGGTTGTAGACAGCTGGGGGTTGGTCTCTTTCTCCAGACAGCAACTGACAGAACGAGAGGACACAGTCTCAGGTTACATCAAGGGAAATATAGGTTGGATATTAGGAAGAAGTTTTTCACTGAAAGAGTCATTAAGTACTGGAATAAGTCTGCCCAGAGAGGTGGTGGAGTCACCATCCCTGGATGTGTTTAAAAAAAGACTGGATGTGGCACTTGATGCCATGATCTGAGGTGTTAGGGCTGGGTTGGACTCGATGATCTTGAAGGTCTCTTCCAACCTACACGTTCTGTGATTCTGTGAACCTGCCTCTCAACAACTCTGAAACAGCAATTTCTACCTCAGGATGCTACTACTAGGATGGAAATATTTCAGTGCTCTCGTTCTACTTTTGTGTACAGATGTGGATGAAATAGATGTGTGAAATGCAGCCCAACCTACAAGAGGAAAAGCATCTAGAGCATGGCATAGGAAACCCTGTCCTAAACAAACAAACAAACAAAAAA
>VXBB01005953.1:0-12366 GCA_013399915.1 Illadopsis cleaveri
AATAATAATAATAATAATGCTACACAAATAGACCATTGCAAGCAGACTGCTGTGCATTGAAGGAAATGTTCCTTCCAGCACTGGAAATCCCTGAAATCAGCAGCACAGAGTAGGAGGGGTGTTGGATGCCTCCAAAACCCCACGCTACAATTAATTCTTTTAGCTTGTTAATTCTGTGTAGCTTGTTGGGTTTTGTCTTTTTTTTTTTTTTTTTCCTCTTTTTTTCCCTCTCTGTTTAGTTTGTCATTTTAGGTTTTTTTTAAAATAAAGTCCAGACCTCAGGCTGGGTTTAAATTTCAAAATATTTGTCAAGGAGATTAGATGGGAATAATTGAAACAATTAAAATTATTACTGTAAAGGGGGGAAGGTGTAAAGGAGGTTTCCCAGTGCCTTAAGTCAGACAGAGCAATTCACTGAGTGCAGTTTTGTTCCCTGACAAAATTGTGTGCAGGTGCTGCTGCTGATAAAACAGCTGCCGTGTTCAACTCCCACAGACCAGATAAATCAGTTCGGGTTTGGGTTTTTGTTTTTTTTCTTGTTTCCTGCTTTCTCTTCTTTGTTTGATGATTTATAAAGAGGTCTTCATACAAGATGAGGTTTTCAGAGCTGAATTGTCAGCCTGGAGCTGGAACTGGAGGGGAAATTGGTGTCCAAATCCCCCAGAGTGTCACACGTTTCAGCTGTAGCTTGTCAGCAGGGTGACATCCCTTGGAATAAAAGGATGATGTCAAATCAAGCAGAGGGACAGGCAACTACAGATTAGGTTTTGATCAGGGGTTAGGTTTTGTGAAATTACCCTTTTTTGGTGAAATAACCTTCTGTTTTGCCGTGAGCTCCAGCACAGGCAGGCTTTGGCCAGGGCTTATGTTTTGTGAAATTACCATTTTTTGGTAAAACAATCTTCTGTTTCACCGTGAGCTCCAGCACAGGCCGTGGTGTTTGACCTTTCTGCTGCCAGGGGCACCTCCCTGTCCCTTGCCCAGGTGAGGAAGGCAGAGCCTGTGGTTACCCTGTGACACATTTCCCCTGTGAGCCCTCCTGATTCCCAGCAGCTGGTGCGGAGTGTTCTGGAGAGCCCCGACCATCGCCGGGATTTATGGATCATATTTTCAGTGGCATGTGGTAGCAGGGCAAACAAATCAGGTTTTTGCAAGGCTGCCAAAGCAATTTCTCCTCATTCTAGTTAACATGAGGGAAGGAGGGTTTAGACAAAGCAGTGACTGTGCCTCCCTGCCTTTTGCTGCCTGAGTCTTCTTTACTTTCTGACCAGATCCCTGTGCTTGATTCCCAATTTTTGGGTAAATCATTCCCTCAGATACACCCCAGCCCCTCTGAGGTGAGGGCAAATCTCTCTCTTTCCCTCTCTCCTGCTTCCCACCTCTTTCTTGGTTTTTTTTCATGTCCCAGCATTTAGCACTTGACCTCTTTGTGGATTTGTCTCTCTCCAAATCTCAGGCTCCCTGCAGAGAAGTTGGAGTTTGGGCAGTGTGTTTTCCTAAAAGCGCTCTTGTTTGAAGAACAGCCTCCAAAATTTAACAGCTGGCCTTGCATGAGGAGGTTCAAGGCACATTGATGCTTTTTTTGGAAGAGAAATCCAATTACAGATAGAAATATGGTTCCCTTAAATTGTCTCTGAGCTCACTGAGGTCACAGCTTCTCTTTCCCCACCTGAATGGCCAACTTGAGTAGATCTACCCCATCCACTTACCTGCTCAAATTGTTGCTGTGATGACTTTTTTCCACTTTTTTTTTCCCCTCCTGGAGAAATTGATTTTTACATGTGGCCCATTAGAAACTTATTGACTCCGCCGATAGTTTATAAATAAATGGAACCTTTCAGGAAAACCATAGAAAGCACTTAACATAATAGTGCCCACTTGAGTAAACAAATGAATGTGTTCTGAGGGGAGCTTTGGGATGATTTACTGGCTTGGCAGCTCGGCTCTGAGGGCAGCAGGATCCAGAGAGGACCAGGAAGGAATTTTCTCCACCTCTGACTGAGGAGTTTTGGTGATTTTGGGGGGAAAAAATTGGTCACTGGGGCCAGGGGGTGAAGAAGTGACCATTGCAGGGTCCTTTTGGGTTCAGTGTTTTAGTTCTGCCTTCCATGACCTGAGGAGAGGTTCTGTTTGCCCAAAGAACCTGCTCTGGGATTCTTCATTAACCTTAAAATGGTGAATAATGACACACACTGGTGATGTCACCAGAGCTGTGCTGAGCTGGCACTGCAGGTTTGGCTCTTGCACAAAAGCTGCCAAGAAATCTCAGGATGGACGTTGCACTCTGGGTTTGGAGAGCTTTTTTAAGCACCAAACACTCTGGACAAGGAGGTTTTGCCAGAGTGAGGCTTTAATAGAGAAATGGAAGCCTTGGCCCAGTGTTCTCCTTTCCCATCCCACATTAAAAAGGAGAAGGAACAGCACAGAGTGTCCTGGGCTGGTGTAAATCAGCTTTTGGTGCTGTCAGAGGGGCTGGAGGGGAGCGAGGTCAGTGAGTTTACAGCAGGGAGTTTCTCCTGCTGAGCACAGTGCTGGAGGGTGTTTTGGGGGCTGTTAATCAGCAGATCCACAAATCCAATAAAGTCCTTGCAGGGATTAGGAGAGGAAGATAAAACTGTGTGTGTGCAAGAGAGAGAGGAAGGATGGAGTGGCACCTTGCTCTTGGTGCAGCCTGAATTGAGCAAACCCTGCTCCTTCCAGAGGCTTGGGATGAGGTCACACAGGGTGTGGGAAGGTCTGGGTGTCCCTGGCAGAAAAAGGAGCCCCTCTTTAGGCTCTCCCCAACCTGCAGGCACTGCTCACTCCCTCCCCACTGCCCAGGAGCTCTGGGTTATTAATGCTGAGATAAGGATCCAGGTCCTGCACACACACATACACACACACACACACACATAAACTAGAACAGCATCACCAGTGAAATCAATGCTGCTGGAAGGAGCTCAGGAGCTGCTGCAGTGCTGAGCAGCACAGGGGCTGCTGCAGGGGGAAAAATCACCAGGAGCCACTCTCTAGAGGGACACCCCAGTGTGGCAGGGCAGGGGAGGCAGCTCCAGCTTTAAAATACTATTTTTTTGCCAGGCAGGCTGCTGTGACATGGAGAATTCCCTGCTGGGCTGGCTCTTCCCATGCTGCAGTCTCCAGCCAATCTTCTTGGGAAGAGCCAGTGGTGAGGGAAGAACTGGCTGTAATTTCTGGGATTTCCTTTAGCCCAGGAGTTGATTGCTTACCTGCAGGTTTAGGATGGAGAGTCATTAGTGAGATGGTGATAGATGAATGCTGGCTGTGATGTTTTCTATTGTAAGGCAGGCTTTTAACTCACATCTCTTTTGGGCTGCTCAGCCTGAAGAAGAGAGTCTTTGGAGAGATTTAGAGCACCTTCCAGTGCCTAAATGTGACCCACAAGAGGGCTGGAGAGGGATTTTTACAAGGGTATGGGTGATAAGGAAAGGGGAAATGGTTTTAAGGTGAAGGAAGGTAGATTTAGATGGGATATTGGGAAGAAATTTCTTCCCTGTGAGGATGGGCAGGCCCTGACACAGGGTGCCCAGAGCAGCTGTGGCTGCTCCTGGATCCCTGGAAGTGTGCAAGGCCAGGCTGGACAGGGCTTGGAGCAGCCTGGGATGGTGGAAGGTGTCAGGCTGGAATGAGATGCTGCCTAATGTCCCTTCCAAACCAGAGCATCCCATGATCTTGTGTTTCTAAGAGATGTGCTGCCAGGTATAAATCTCGTGCTGTTTTTCATTCTGCCCCTCAATTTATCCTCTGTATTCCAGGCATAACTCCAAGGNGGTGATTCTGTGAATTCTCTCCCAAACTCACGGGTGCTGCAGGAGCCAGCTGAGGTGGGAGAGGGTTTGTGGGTGCAGAATCCTGTTCAGGATCAGCTGATGCTCCATCCAAGACCTGCAGTGAGTAACACACTCGTTCCCGATGGCTTTATGTCCCTGACGGAACGGGGAGTGCATCCTGCAGATCTGCTCATAACTCACACCCAGCCACGCTGCAAAATCCAATCTCACGGCTTTGGGATGGCAGAGCTCAGCTCTGTGCCTTTTATCAGCCAGATCCTCCCAGTGACCTCAGTGCTGGGGTCACTCCACGGGGTCTGTGTGCTGCTGTACAGCGAGAGTGCAGCTGGAGCAGCGCAGAAATCCAGGGGAGTGACTTCATCATCCTCTAATAACTCCTCCAGCGCCGTCTCCCAGGGAACCCCGTGGAATTCAATTAGCTAATGTGTGCCTAGCACTCGGAAAATATAGCATGCCACGGAATTGCTAAGTGTTGTTATTTAACAGCTCACATCCCGTGGTTGCAGCCCTGTAGTAGCAGTCAGAAAATCTACACCGTAATTGCCTGCTGGTGCCTGCTGCTGAATTTGCTCTGATGGCAGCAAGGCCTGGGGATTTTTCTTTCTGTAAAAAAGTTCATTAATTTTGGCTGCAGATCCTCCGGGTCTAATTTTTTTTTTTTTTTTTAAACTGAGCTCTCTTGTAACAGAATATTGACGTGTGGTGGGTGTTTTAAAAAAACAGGATGGAAAGAGGGGGAGGAATTCAGGCAGGCAGGATTTGTGTCCCTGAAATTCACCTTGGAGTGATTCCTGGTGGTCTTCTCCTGGTTGGGCTGAGATTGAGGGCCAAGTTTTGGGCAATTATTGCAATTTCTCCAATGTAGGGAGAGGGATAAAAAACCCCCAAACAACAGTGGAATGGGAGGAAATGAGGGAGCTGCTGTTTGCACCCATATTTTTGGTGGCATTTTCTGAAAGCCTGTGGTTACAAAGCTGTGTTTGCACAGGTGGAAGAGGCTTGGAGTCCCTTCTTAAAGAGGATATCAGAGTTATTTTCCTAATGGCTCTTTGCTCTTATTGCATTGGGAATCTTGTATCCTGCAAAAGCTCCAGCCAGCACTGAGGGCCAGGGAGAGTAACTCCAGGAGGTGAAAAAGGCAGCTGGGAAAGTGTTTTTGTGTAGGAATCAACTTCACTGCGTCTCAGAGAGAAATCCTTGGCTCTCCACCTGAAAATAGCCCTGAGCTCAGGGGTTTTCCACCCCTTGTCCTGCCTGTGGTTGCCTCTTGCGGCGTGGGAGGAGGGCAGGACGAGTGGGAAATCAGCTGAGAAGTGCAGGTCTCGCACAGCAAATGAGGTTTTGTTTGCAAAACGTGGGTTTGGAAATGTCAAGCGTGGCGAATGAGTGTGTAAAAAGGAAAAAATATAAAAACCCAAAAATAATAATAATAAAAAAAAGGGACAGAAGCTGAGCTGGCAGCTCGGGGAGTATCGGGATGCTCTCACCCCTTTGCCCTCTGCAGCAAAGGCTGACCTTACCAAATCTCTCTTATCCCACTGCAAATGAAGTGTGTCCCCCTAGGGTGGTTTATCTCCATCTCATTGCATAGGCAGCTCACGGCTCATTTCCTCCTGACCCGGCTCTGCTGGCTGCTCGTGTGCTCATCTCATGGAAAGACATTTAATGGCCAAAGATTGGAGCTGGAGCAGAGGGAAGGGACAGGGAGCAGTGGGTGGAAGGGGTCGGGTCCAGGCCATGCCACCCCTGTGTGTCACTGAGGTGATGCTTTATGGCCGTGACAGCCACAGAAATGGGGTTTTCTGCAGCTGGAGGCTTGCCTGGAAAAATGGATATGGAGAGGGTTGGATGGAGGAAAAGACCAAAGCTTGCACAAAGCAGCCAGTGGTGATGGGAGCTGGGCAAAGCTGCTGGTGATGTTTGAACCAGAGCAAATTATTGGCTCAGGAGCCTGTCGGGGTCTGGCTGTGGTGGTTTTGCAGGCAGAGAGTCCTGACAGCTCCCTGAATTTAACCAGGAGAGAGTCCTGGCAGCTCCCTGAATTTAACCAGGGGAGAGTCCTGGCAAATCCCTGAATTTAACCAGGGGAGAGTCCTGGCAGCTCCCTGAATTTAACCAGGAGAGAGTCCTGGCAGCTCCCTGAATTTACCCAGGGAAAGTAGGAAAAGATCCCTTCAGGGCGCTGGTTCTGGCCATGGCACAGCCACTCAGGGCAGCAGGAGCTGTGAGGTCACCCCTGTGGCTGGGGTGAATCTCACCCCTGCCTCAGTTTCCCCACGTGAAGTGACGCCATTTCATTCTCTCACCCAGCAATTGCTTATTTAAAGATCAGAGCATAACAAAACCTTCAACTTCAAAAGCTTGGAAGTGTTTTCAGGGGAGAAAAGGCACAATAAATAAACAAACACACCGATTTCAGCTGCCCTGAGGCTGGGGCGGGCTGGCACGAGATGAGACCTTGGATTTTGCGGCTGTTACAGGAACAAAACATCTCCTTTTCCTCCTGGATATCCCGAAGCCAAGAGGGCAGTGGGGCAGCTGTTTGCCTGGTGCCCCGCACGATTTGCCTCGAGGCTCTGGCTGCGGGGAGAGAGGATTTCACAGGGGCTGAACATCCTTCCTGCTGCTCTGCCTGCAGCCAGCATCTCCTCAGCCCCAGCTCCTCATTAGCCACCTGCCCTGCTTGCTGGGGCTGACAGGATGCCGTGGGTGAATGGATCACCTGTCAGCCAGGCAGGGGCACGAAATCATTCAAATGAATCAATAGCTCACAGGCAATTTCACGTTCTGCCCGACGTTAACCTGGCGGCGTGTCCAAAAATGTGCTTCATCCTGGGTTTGATCACATTCCCAGGGGTTTTGGCCGGGCTGGAAGAGTCTTGTAAGTCCCCATGTTTGGGAGATTTACAGGAATTGCTCCTGCGTGCCCAGCAAAGATAAAAAGTGGCTCGACTTGCTGGAATCTCATCCCCCAGGGAGCTCAGGGACAGCTGTAGCCATGCTGGGCATCCAGCAGTTACTGAAACTATCTCTCCCACCTTCTCACTCCACTTCAGCAATTAGCAGAAGAGAAATTAGTAAGGAAAGTGCCATTATTCCCGGCTAATAAGACAAGGAGGGCTGGACTCTTCTCCAGGCTTTGTTGTGTAGCTGCTTCCATGGAAGTGAGGAGCAAAACAGAGGCCTCCGTTTTTGCCTTAATTATTTTTATGTAGTTGTTTTTATACTTTTTAGCACTTGCAGAAATGCAAGGGGAGGCTCCCAACTCCAAAACCCACAGTCACGTCACCCTTCAAACCTCCCCAGAGTATTAGGGTGGCATCTCCACCTGGTAGCAGAAGGGAGCAGTGCAGGATTGAGGGGTTTTTTAGGGTTAGGTAGAATTTGGTTCCTCCTACTGTGGGAAAGAACTGATTTAATTTAACAGTTGAAACTTGGTGTCACCAAATTGGATGTGGTGATAGAGCAGCTTCGCTCAGCAGGTGGGTGACACCCTCTTTGAAGGGTTTTGGGTGTTTTTTTTGTGGAATTTGGCCAATAAAGTGCTGAACTTGGGTGATATCTTCGTTAAAAGCCTGAGGTGAGCAGGACCCTGAGACAAATGCTGGTTAAAACCCAGGCTCTCCCTTCCAACAGCTCGATGGATAGCGCTCTCAACATCTTCAGTGAACAGAATTTGTTCTGCTAAGGAAAGAATCTTGGGAAGAGAAAAGTTTAAAATATATTTTATAAATACCGAATACATNGCTCCCATTCCCTCCAAGGCACTGAGTGGGTTTGTGTTGCTAGAGGACATGAAAGAACTACATTTACTTGTAGTTTACTTAAGTTGAGAAGTGTGAAGAGAGAGAGTTTATTATGATTTGGGGTTTGAATAGGGTTTGGAATTGATTAGGGATTGGGGGATGAGAGTAACACCTCTCTGACCCCAGTGGTCAACTTAGAAGTTTATTAATTTGTTTTTCCCCCTGGAAGGAATGTGTTATTTACAAAATATCAGTCTTTGTTTTTGTTGCAAGCGTGAGAAAGCTCTAGTAAAAATGTGAAAACATTAAAAGACTAAAAAAATCAGGACAACAGGTTTGAAGCTTTCAATGCCTGTTTCCCCCTCTAATCCCATCTCATCTTTTGGGCTGCTGCAGGAGTTTTCCCTGCAGCGCCTGGACAGCCTGCTGGACGACCGAGTCAACATCCTGGGATTCTCCATTTTCAACCAGTCCCACACCTTCTTCCAAGAGTTTGTCCAGAGCCTCAACCAGTCCTGGCAGGAGAATTGTGACCACGCTCCTTTTACTGGGCCAGCAGTAAGTAAAATCCATTCCCATGTCCCAGCACCTCCCTGAGCTGGGAGCTGTGACAAATCATGGAAAAAAAAACCTTGTGGGAAGAGCTTCAGGATGGTCCTGAGCAATTCAGGGGTAGAAACTCTGGGCTCAAATAATTTTTTTGAAAGTTATTGAAATTATTAAATAATTGAATTATTTAATCCTATTTAATTTTGTGCTAAAGGGCTCAGGGATATCCCCAGGCTGCTGTTGTAGCTCAGATTGGGTTTTGTGGGGAGATGCTGAGCCAGGAATGGGAAGGAAGAGCCAGAGCAGAACACTTTTATGAAATAGATAGGAGAGGACTCGAGCTGTCAGTCTGTGATTTACAGAGGAGTCTCCTGGTGTGGAAAATACCAAAGTGACCTTGAAAGTCAGAGCTGCCCAAAGGAGCTTGGGGTGCAGAGCTTAGCAGAGCTTCTCTGTGCTGGGCTGGGAGCACAGCTCTAAATCCAGGCCTAATCTTGATTTGGATTGTATTTCTCTGTGGGTGCAGGGGATGATGCAGCTCAGATTCGGGTTTTTTTCCCTCATGAAGTTTATCTCTGTGTGTTTAAACTCCAGGAGAATGTCTAGTGGAGGGGGGATTGTGGCTGCAGATGGCACAGGGGTCAGGCAGACGCCGAGGGGCTGAGCTGTGCTCCAGCATCTCCCTGAGGACTGTGCACATCAGCACTGGAGTGTTCCCCTGGGGTTCTCCACAACTGGGAGAGCTTGCAAAGCAGATTTGCCACATCACAGCTGCAGCTGCAGGAGGGGAGAGAGAGGAAAATATCATTAGCTGAACCCTTTGCATGGATTTTTATGAACCCAGAGCCCCCTTGACGAGCTGAGCTGCTGAAAACCTCCTTATTGTCACCACAAAGGGATCTTTAAGAGGCAAAATAAGGAGATTTTTGCCCTTTGTGTCCACATCCTTTGGCTTGACTTGAGCTCACGTGCCTGGGACCATCCTGCTCCCCCTCCCACCCAGAGGCAGCTGTAATCAGCTTGCCCTGCCCAGTCTCCACGGGATTGCTACCAGGAAGATTCCTTTTTGGATTGCAGGGGCTGTTGAGAGGCATTAAAAACAAATTTCCTCCTCCTAGTGCAAACAGGAGACAGCAGGAGCCAGCAGCAGGTGCGACGGGGAAATGAAAATTCTCATTTTAGGTTCTTAGCCTGCCTTGTCTTGAGCATCCAGCAAAACCTGTAGGTGGGAGGATGTGAGATGATGATGCCTGGGGGGGCTGGAATTCTTCAAAATGCCACATCCCAGGTGATGGGAAAAGGATTTGAGGGTAGGGAACTTACAGAGGAGAGGTGAAATATTCCCAAGCAGAGTTTCTTTTGTCTGTGAGGTGAATCCAGGACCTTCCTGCCTCTGCTGTTGGAAATCTGGCAGGGAGCATCTCTCTGTGTCAGAGCTTCCCCTTGTAGCCCTGGGAAGGAGTGGGATAACTCATCCTAAAGAGAGAAAAGGAAGCTCAACAGCTGGAAGTGACAGGAGGGAGGTTTCCTGTGAGCTGCAAAAATCCCAGGGCATTCTTGCTGGAGCTGAGGAAGCATCTGACAAAGGAGGAGGGAGCTGCCTGCTCTAATGCCATTCTCATTAATCACATTGCAAAGAAAGGAAATCAGAGAAAATCATTCAAATTACAGATGGCTAGATTTGGTAATTAGAATTTAGGCTAAAACAGATGTTTGTAATTAAGTGTTTATGTCATTGAATAAAATCCAGATTGCAAAGTCTATTTCACAGGGTTTTAATGGTTTTAATTCCCCGTGTTGGGTTTGGGGGCAAAGATACAGCTGATAATGTTCTAGGGAGAGAAGAAAAAAAAAACCCCACGTGGCAAAACCCAGAGCAGCCAAACCTGTCCATGTTTCAATGTCAAGAATTGTCAAGAATTTGGCTTTGGGGATTGAGGGAAGTCCCCCAAGCCCCATGGATTTCCCGTGGAGCTCTGATGCTGCAGAGGGGCACAAAACCACCAGGGCTCTGCACAAATCAGACAGTGCAGGCAAAGAGGGAGAGAATCAATTTGTTAGCAGACAAATTGGCTCGTTTGTGACAGAGGGACAAAGCTGTGCTTTAAAATGAGGATATAGGAGGAGTGAGAAGTTTTTATAGTGACATGGGGAAAGCTGAGGAATGTCCAGGAGGGCAGCGACAGATCCCTCTGCCTGGATCTGCCTGGAGGATGTTGCAAAGGTCTCTTTTCACTCCTTTGCTGAAGGTTATGACCTCAAAACTTTGTGGTTTACATCTGTTCCATGCAAAGTCAGGCTGCAGGGGAGGGATTCCTACTCCATGCCATGAGGACTTGATCCTGTGTATCTCCACACCCTCTCCAATACTTAAATTACTTGAAATCATAAAGGGTGCTGGCAGAAATCCTAATGAATTTTCCAGAGTTCAGGAGTAAAACATTCCAATCAATAATGTCAAATGCTTCACTGAGATCTACAAGTCTCTTGCTCCCCAGCTAATAAGGGATTAACTGCTCAGGGAAAATGGAAATGGAAACCCAGCAGGAGAAAATTAAAAATGCTGGGCCAATATTCTGATTTGGGGGAAACTTTGGGGTTGTGGGGGTTGTGTTTGGTCTGATAACAGTTTCATTTGTCCATCTGATGTTAATATGGTTCCTGATTGAGGAAAGGAATTGCAAATTGGCTGTGACATCCTGTAACCTGAACGGGATGAAGTTCATGATTAAAATTAAGTGCATGGAAAGAGCTTCATGGAACAGGGGCAGAGGACAGGACAGGCTGGAGAAGCCCTGTTAGGGAAATAATTTATATTGAAGGGATAAAAGAAAGGTGGGGAGAAGGATTTATCAGCTTCTTTAAGAATCTCTGGAAAAGATTTTCCAGGAGGGGAATGTTTAGGTCAGTCTTAGCAGGTTGGAGGAGTGAAAGGTCCCTGGTGTTGTCAGAGCTGCTGTTTGGGGTTTTGATGGCATCAGGCTGGAATCCTGCCTTTTAGTTTAGGATGATCTGTAGGTTTGGAGGGGTTTGTGCTGCTTTTTAATTGTCTGATCCCACACCAATGTGGTCAGTGAGGTCTCACCACTGATCTGAGCAAGATCAAGCAGAGTTAACTCCAAATTAGCAACAGAGTGGAAGCCCAGTGTTTGTTGGGGTCATTGAGCTGGGTGAGATTGTCCCTGCAGGGCCTCTGGCAGCAGTGAATAAACCTGGTCAGGCCCTGGGAGGAGGAGAGGATGCAGAAACCACAGCCAGGGTAAGGTGGGGAAAGCAGCCCCAGGCTGGAGACTGAACCCTCTGCCAGGAGCTGGGATGGGAAGAGGATGCTCTTGGGAGTATCCATGAGGAAAATGCATCTTTGATAGTAATGAGCTGCAACAGCTTAATTCCAGCAGAGTCAGGAGGTGACAGTAATTAAAAGTGAAATCTCAGTCGCAACAGTGAGCACGAGGGAGAAAATAGCTGGCTGGTAACGAGCCCAAAGCCATGGAAACTGCTGTGCACAGGTGAGAAACGGGGTCTGTGAGGCTTGGTGGACAAAAAACCTGGGCAAAGGCAGCCCAAAGCCAAGGTGAGCAGGAGAGGGGATGAGCTCTGTCACTCTGGACATTCCCTCAGCAGTGCTGTTCCAGCAGGAAGTGGAGGTTGTAGCGAGGGATGGATGATCTCTGTGGGGTGTGAAAGGCAGGATTTGGCTACTGGACAAGCAGATCTGGCAAAACCTCATTCCTTGTGCGTCTGCCTGTCAGAGAAGTGGTCGGAGGAGGCTGCCCATGATGGCTGAAGGGCACAGTTGAGTTTCCTTCTGTGGGAGCAGGCAGCAGATCTCAGGAAAAATTCCCCCTGGAAATACCAGCTTCTCTCAGGAGCATTCTCCCTGGCCAGCAGATTGATCAGAGCCACCAAAATGCTGAAAAACCTCCCCTGATTAGGAAAGGATAACTGCAGAAACTGAGATAGAAAGGATTGGGAAGGAACAGGGACAAGCAGAGATAGAGAGATGACAGTGATGGATGAAACAAGCCTGCACAAAGGGCACCCCAGCCGACCCCAGGCTGTGCATACAACACTCTCCAGCTCCGAGGTGCAGCAGGATGGTGGATTTTTGTGTCTCAAGCTGATTGCCCTTGTTTGGAAAGACAGGTGTCTGCTAAGGAAGGCAGGAGCCTCCCTTGAAATGGAAAATGTGAACCCTCTCCCTCTGAATTATTATAATTTTGAAATTAAGGGGCTCTCAGGCAAAGATATGGGAATAGGAA
>VXBB01005953.1:14932-32117 GCA_013399915.1 Illadopsis cleaveri
ACCCAATAATTGACCATTTAAGGCCCGCAATGTGGACCCTTTCACCCAATAAGAAAATACCACCCGAAACCAAGAAGAAGAAGGTGAAGAAGAAGGACTTAGACAATGCCCTAAATCCTCCATATTGCCCTGTATATATCACTATATACTAAAACCTTAAATCATAAGTTTTTCACCCTGTGAGATCACACAATACTATTCAAACTACCCACTCACAACCCCAGTGCCATCATTCAATTTTGAAAGCCTGTTCCACAGGCTCAGGTCAAATGTGGTGCTTGCTTGAGGGTCAGTGTCTTTTAGAACAGAAAGCCTGAAATTCTCAGCCTCCAGGGTTCCAAGAAAAAGGGGCCATGGACCCTCCTTGTTTGCACCCTGAGGTGCTCAGAGTGTTTGGGGTGTCACCTCAGCTCTGGCTGAGCCCTGGCTGGCAAACTCAGCGTGTTTGACTTCATCAGGAACGTGCCTCAGGATAATTTGGATTTGTCTTAATCTATCAGGCCCTGCAGGGGGTGATGGCAGAGCCAATCCCTGACCTGTCACAGGGGCTAATTCAGGGCAGGGAGTCTGTGCCAGGTGCAAGCTCAGGCTCTCGACCCTTTAGTTCTTAAGTTTGTGGCTGCATTCGCTTAAAATTCTTTGGATGGGGGGGAAATGGGAGAATTTTCTATGAAAAGGGCAAAAAAAAATGGGTACTGTGAACCTTTTTGAACTGTTTCTGGGAGGGAAAGCAAATGGGGCAACCCCATGTGAGGAGCTCCCCATCCTCTCTCCCCAGGCTCATTTCACTCTTGGTTTATCACTCTTTAACAGTTTTGCTCAGCTCACACTCATTTACTTTTTCTCTCAGTGCTCGTAGGTTCCTCACAGCTTTCCTCTGCCCACAGAACACTGAGCAGATTTCATTAAAATCATTAATTTGAGTGTTATTTCCTCATCTCACACTTTCTGCCCGAGCCATATTTTCTGGTTTGAGCTGGAGTTGAGGATTTCAGACTGGTGAGATTACATGACACAAATCCAAGGAATTTGCTGGTAAATCCAAACCTTATCCAGGAGAAAAAAAATAGAAGTCCCAGAAAAAAAACAAAACAAAACAAAAGATGTTTCATCTGTCTTGTTTCCCTGCTGCCCTTTTTCAGAGATTGCCACTTCTCGCTGCTGGCAGAGAACAAATGCTATTGTACCCTACCCTCACCAACAGAGCATTTTGGCACCAGGAACCTTCTCCTGGCCTGGCAGCAGTGAATTTCAGCCTTGGCAAGGATGTTACCTGCCAGTTCTTACCTGTCAAGTGACAGCTTGGCTTTGATGCTGCTTTTCTCTGAGCGAGCGGGGGGCATGGGGATGGCATTTTCCCCACAGAGATCTTTCACAGCATCAATGCCCTTTTAATCCTCTCCCAAAGCCATCACCCTCTGAACAGAAGTGACAGATCCAAGCCCATCTGCATTAATAAGGGCACAAATTCGGCTGGATTCAGGAACAAAATGCTGCAAAGCTCCCTGTGACAGCTTTGGTTTTGATGTGTTTGAATGTGGCAGGGACTTGACGTTAAACTCACAGGTCCTCTTGGAGCAGAGCTTCTCCCAGAGCTCCACGGGGAGCTCTGACTGCAGCCTGATCTGCCCCGAGACTGAAGTCTCATCTCTTCCCCACAAACCTGGCGTGACAGGAGAAAACCTTTGCTGACCTGTTGTAACAGCTCGGTAAAAAAGGAGCTTTGTGTCTGTGAGATGCCCAGGAAAGCTGCACTGGGATCAAGCCACCCCAATTCCCCATCAGGCTGCAGGGGGGGTGAAACACTTCCAGCTACGGGGAAAAAGTGCTGGAAGGACAGGGCAGTCCCTTGGGGGTGGCTGCAAACCCTGCCCTGTCACAAACCCACCAGGAAAGAGATGATTTTCATAAAACTGCCCCTGTGGCAGCTTTTCTGCCTTCTCTCCCTTTCTCAGGGAGCTTTCCTGATCCACAGCAGTGCCCAGAGGGGTGTCAGGGCCCCTCCCAGCCTAAAGGAGTTTGTTGAGATATGTTTAACTGGGAAGAGCATCCCCAGAGAGCTGTGAGACCTGTCAGGCTCCTGCCCGACCTGCCTCCCCTCAAAGGGAAGCCAAAGGCAGCTCTGCTGTGCCATAAATGGTTATTTTCTTGTTGCCAGCCTGGCTTCTTTTAATGAAAAAGACTAAATAAATCATTGGAAATATTTTAATTAAAAGAACAGGGTAAAGAACAGGCATTCACATCCTGAAGACAACCTTGCTCCCAAGGGTTGTATTAACTGATTTGTTTGAAACACTTCTATTCCCTGCTTAGTTTTAAACCAAGCTCGTTTGAACTCTGCCCATTCCTCTCTTCCCCTCTCCTCCTCTCTCTCCTTCCATCCAGTGAAGCCACAGGGACTTCCAGCTCATCAGCTTTGATGGAGAGTTCACCGAATTTTGAGGCTGATCCAGCCAGCAAGCAAATTAGAGACACTTAGATTCTCTAACTTGCTGCTGCTTTTGGGCAAGGAGAGGCAGGGCTTTTTGACATCCAATTTTTAATACATTTATGTAATGCACCAAACGTGTCTTTTCCTGATTTAGCTTAAGCAGAGGAATTTTTTCCACAGCCATATGAGAGCTGCTCTGTCTGCTCACAGGATGCTCGATAAAGCACAGGCTCATTAATGTGCTGGTGATCTATAGATCTGACAAGGGCTGCCTTTGGTAAATGTCATCTTTTTTATTCCCCCCCACCCCTTTCTTTGCCCCTCTAAAAAACACTGCGGAGTTCCAGCAGAGTGATTTGCTGGAAATCACGAGCTGAGGTTTGGGAACTTCACGGGGGAAGGGAGTGAGGAGGGGCTGTGTTTTAGGGATGCTGCAGACCCTGAGCCCAGCTCTCCCCATCCTAAGCGAGGCCCATCAGTCTCCACTTAACCCCAGGCCCTGCTGGTGTCCTGTGACAGAGCAGTGCAAGTGCTGGGGTTGTTAATTGGGCTGTTGATGAGATACAGATGAGTTCCCCGCCGATAGCTCTGGGACCCTCCGCAGTCCCCGCCACATCAAACCTTTTTAATTTAGCAGCAGCTAATCAGCCTCGGTGGGACCGGTTCCTCTTCAGCTGCCACCCCCAGGAACAGCCCGGGACAGGTTCTGCCAAGAGCTCCATGACTTCTGTCCCCAGGACCTGACAAACTCAGTGTGTGCCACCACAGCCCTGCCTGGGCCATGCCAAGTGTCAATCATGTGGTCCAGAGGGGACATTTGGGGAGGAGGGGACATCTGGGGGATGCTGGTGGCCTCAGGGGTGAGCTGTGTGTGTGGTTCTTTGGTTTAATAGTTGATGCTTTCAGTGCTAATTTCAGTGGGGGAACTTTTGCCTCCTTGCTGTGCTGCCATCAGCGGTGTCACTCAGGAATCCAACCCCATGGCAGTGTCCTCAGAGGGATTTCCTTCATTTGTTTGTTTGATTCCCTTTTTCCCCTCCCCAGCCACTCCCAGGTTCCCTCTCCTCGGGGCACCTTGATTGCATTGTGCATTCCTTCCTTTTCCTGGGGGCAGGAGAGGAGATGATGGCTGCAGGCTGAGGGGCAGCACTTGTAATCAGAGCCCAGAAGGTCCCTGTTGTTTTCTGCCCGTTCCAAGATCTGGATTCAGGGCTGGCTTGACCTTAATTTGAAGCTGGGAATGGAGCTGGTAAATACCTGTGGTGCCTCTGAGGTTTGTGGAGAAGTCTTGCTGTGTCATCTCTGTGCCTACAGAAGATAAGCATTGATGCTGTTGTACACCACAATGACACAGACTCCCACCTTCAGAAGGCTGAAAATGACTCCTTTATTTTTGGGATGTGTCTCCCTTTTATACTATTTTACACAAAAGGTGTGACAAAAGGACAAACCTCTTCACTCACATTGGTCAGAGCAGAGGGACATCAAGAAGAAGTCCCTCCTAGGGAAAAGAATGAAAACAAACTTACAGTTACAAAAACATTTCTCCTGTTTACAGAAAATTCCCTGGGAAAAGAATTTCAGAAAACCAAAACATCTCAGGCACGAAACCAGGGCTACAAAGCAGAAAACAGAAATATAAGAAATACAGAAAAATAAGCTGAAGATTTCATTAAAATCATTACTTTGAGAGGTATTTCATCACCTCACACCATGAGCAGCCTCAAAGCCTCTGCTCACAGGGTGGAAGGAGTGAGCCAGGAATGCTCCACGTGGGGATTTTCTACAGAGATGAGGAATCTTTCTGTGCCACCAACCCAAATCACACCTTTTTCAGAGCAGCTAAATCGAGGCACCTCATCTGCCTGTGGGGATGGAGCAGCGGCACGAGCAGTGGCACTTCCCTGCTCGTTCCGGGCTTTCGGGGCTGGTTCACACTCTGAGTTTCACAGTTTGTGTTTGCAGAGCTGCCTGGAGATGCTTGTGGGCGTTTCAGGCAGGGCTGGATCTCCTCGGGGCTCAGGGAGATGCAGAGATGATGCTCTGGGGGGTCACACACCCCTGAGGGCATGGAGGGAACTTTCTCCACCCAGACCTTGGGCTGTCACCTGTCACCAGGTCACATAATCCCTCTCCCAGAGGTGTTGAGCTCCAGCTTGCACCCAGCTGGTTGTGCTGCCCTTGTTGCTCTTCCAGGACAGGTATCACTCCTCCAGCTCCTCTGATCATTAGGAACCTCTCCCCTGGTTTGTCAGCCTGTTTATTTCTGGCTGGTTTGTATATATTTATTTTTGTGCCAACGCCATCGTTTCAGCTTCAAAAAGCTGTTCTACCTCTTCGCTGCAGACCTCCTCCACCTGAAGTATTTATACAGACCAATCACATCCCCTGCTTAAAAACCCTGAGTCCTAAAACCCCTGAAGTCCTTGTCCAGAGCCTTAACAACAGGATGGTCTCATCCATGTCCGTGTGGAGCATTTGATTGTTTTCTAAAAAAACTTTGCAGATGGATATGTTTTCTGTTTCCCAGAGGCTTTTTAGATGTAGATAGAGATGATTAAAATCACCTTGACATCCATCTTGCAGAAGAGGGGTGTGAGGGGCCCAGACACCCTCTGACACTGCAGGAACAGCAGCATGAGGAGCTTTTCCAGCCCCTGAGGGGCACAGGGGGAGCTGAGGCCAGCCAGTATGGAGAGAAGTGCCCCCAGCACGTGGGATTGCGTGGCCTTGGTGCTTTTAGCAGCAAGGTCAAACCCACAGCACTGTCAGGAGAAGAGGCAATTAGTCTCAGCACATGCCAGCAGGGGAGGGACAAATTGGAGAACAGCGAGGGCTGTTAAAATTAAAGTTAATCTGTCACTAATCTCTGGTTGAGAAATCCGGGAGGGAAGAAAAATTAGGCAATGTTTGTGAGTGATGAGTCGCTCTGAGAGGCGATTGCTGCTGAGGGGCTGCTGCTCAGCAATCAGAGCAGAGGTGGGGAATTCAGGAGGGATTCATCCTGCACGGGTTCAGACCCTGTGCAGGCCACTGAAAGCTGTGCTCCAAGGGCTCCCTGCCCGTGAAATCTGTGGGAAATCTCCCAGTTTGGGGCTGTTGTTCCCAGGGGTGAGCCCTGCACTAGGAATGGCCATGGCCCCAAGGCTGCCAGAGCTCCAGGAGGGTTTGGACAATGCTCTCAGGCACGGGGTGGGATTGTTGGGGTGTCTGTGCAGGAGCTGGGCTTTGATGATCCTGAGTGCAAACCTGTCCTGCTCACCCTTCCCACTGCCCCTTGTGCCTTGGGATGGGGAGGCTGGATTTGGGACTCCTCACAGATCCCCACTGTGGCTTGTCGGGTCACTTGGGCTGGATTTGCACCAGCACCTGGGAGAGGAAAGAACCTGGCCCTTCCCTCAGCACCCAGAGGGAACCCAGAAAGGACCTGGCCCTTCCTCAACACCCAGAGGGAACCCAGAAAGGACCTGGCCCTTCCCTCAACACCCAGAGGGAACCCAGAAAGAACCTGGCCCTTCCCTCAGCACCCAGAGGGAACCCAGAAAGAACCTGGCCCTTCCTCAGCACACAGAGGGAATCCAGAAATGATTTGGCCCTTCCTCAACACCCAGAGGGAACCCAGAAATGGTCTGGCCCTCCCCTCAACAGCCAGAGGGAGCCCAGAAAGGGCCTGGCCCTTGCCTCAACATCCCCCTGGGTCAGTGAGGGTGTCTGTGCTGGGCTCAGATCACAGCCACCCCCAGATCCTTGAGCCCTTGGTCACCCCAGAGGCCAAGCAGTGCCCAGAGCAGGCACAGAGTCAATCCCAGGGCTCCACACCACCTTCCCTCCCTCTCCTTGGGCATAACAAGATTAACCCATGACAGAAAGGAAAATCAAATTAGTTCCTCCCACCCCGACAGCGGGAGGAGAGCCTGCCTCAGTCCTGGTGTCACAGGAGGCAGCTGGGCATGGATTTCCTCTGGAGGAGCTCTGAGGACCCCCCTGCACTTTTGGGGTCACCCACTGCCTCTCAGGGCCACAGCACCCCACTACAGAGCAGAGTGCTGGAGCCTGATGGGACAGAGGAGGAAAAGGAGGAGAAGGGGTTCAGATGGAGTTGGCCTCTCTCAGCACCCCCCTGTACCCACGAAGAAAAGCAGAGGCTCTTTTGAGGACAATGAGAGAGCAAGAGTTTAATTTGCACGCTCTGAACGAGCTGCTGGAGGTGCTGATCTCCCTGCCCAGAGCTCTGAGGGAAGGAGATGAGGCTCTTGAAGTTAAAATTAGGTTTTGTGGAATATTCCTCCCCACTGGCTGAAGGCACTTGTGTCACAGCTGAATCACGATGTCCTCCTGAGCGCTGAGGAGACTGGCTCCTGCCATCCACGCTGGGAATTTGGGTTTGCTGCTGGGAATTTGGGTTTGCTGCAGCCACTCTGATGCTTGGATGGGTAAAGTGAGCTGTTGGCGGGGCTGTTGGGTGTGATGAGCCCGAATCAAAGGATTTGGAAGTGCTTAATTGTGGTAGTTAAGAGCTGGAAGAGGAGTCGTGGAGCAGCACCACTGAGAAGGTGGCTTTGTCACAAGGTGGAGGGCAGAGGCTTCCAGCACCAGGCTTGGACGGACAAGCCCACAGATTGGGGACTTCTGGCTAAGATGGACCCATTTGGTGGCATTTGGGGACAACACACAAGGCTCCCAGGGGGCTGCCCAGCTCCCAGCTTTGTCCCCCAGCAGTACAGGGCCAGGTTGGTGGCACTGCAGAGCAGGTGGGGCTGTGCACAGAGGGTTAATCTCTCCGCTGACCTGTTCTGGGGTGCCTTGTGAAGGTAATGGAGCATCTCTAAACAGGCCAGCTCCAGGGTTGTCACTCACCAGAGCCATATGGGCAGTGACTCGCCCTATAAATCCCCTTATTGTGCTGTTTGTCTCTCCAGATTGGCCACTGGCACGTCTCTGAAGGGCTCAGCATGGACAACAGGATCTTCTCCTCCAACATATCCGACAGCCTGTTCAACACCACGCTCATTGTCACCACCATCCTGGTAAGGGAGGGGGGCACCTACACTTCCCCTCGGGCCAGCCCAGCCCTCAGGGGTGGGGCCAGCTGTTATTAATTCTTATCTAGAGTTCAGTCTCACAAGTTGTGAGTTGTAGCTAACAAAGTGAAAAATGGCTCTGTCTCTATCTCTTTACAAGGTCTTTTAAGCTCAAACTGTCCAATTATTAAATGACACCTAAATTATTTTTACTTTTAACCCAATAACCAACCACCCATGGTCCACAATGTGGATTTTTTTTTACCCAACTACAAAATCCCACCCAGACCCATGAAGAAGAAGGTGAAAAAGAAGGACTCAGCCTCTGCCCTAAATCCTCCAACTCGCTTTATATATATATGACTATATTCTAAAGCCTTAAACTCTAAGATTTCCACCCTGTGACATCACACACTTCTATCCAAACTCCACACCCACAATCCCAGTGCTGTCACTCAATTTTGGGAGCCTTTTCCATGGCCTCAGGTCAAACTGGAGGTCAGCGCCTGTGAGCACAGAAAGCCTGAAACTCTCAGTGCCCAGGGCTCCAACTCCCTCCCTGCTCCGTGCTGGTGGGACACCTCGGCTAAGATGGGAATGACAGCTGCCCAGTTTCACTGCAGGAAAACCCTTACTTAATGCTGAAGTGGAACCACCAGGAGCTGGAAGGCAACGACCGTTACGAGGGTTTCTGCGTGGACATGCTGAAGGAGCTGGCGGAGATCCTGCGCTTCAACTACAAAATCCACCTGGTCGGGGACGGCGTCTACGGAGTCCCCGAGGCCAACGGCACCTGGACGGGGATGGTTGGGGAGCTGATAGCTCGGGTAAGTGGGGCAGCTGCTCTTTTTATCTCTTTTTTAATCTCTTTTATTCTGCTGGGATTCACAGAATTCACAGAATGAGTCGGTTGGAAGAGACTTCCAAGGTCATTGAGTTCAACTTCAACCCATGCCCTAACACCTCANGAAATACCAGGCTCACAACAAACCCCACCAGACTACAACTTTACAACCACCCTTCAGGGAGTTATAGAGAGGGATAAGGTCACCCCTGAGTCTCCTTTTCTCCAGGCTAAACAACCCCAGCTCCCTCAGCTGTTCCTCACAGGGTTTGTGTTCTGAGCCCCTCACCAGCCTCGTTCCCTCCTCTGGATGTGCTCAAGCACTGGATTTGGTGCTGCAAAGCCCCTGGTGCTTTGTGATGATGAGGATGGATGGAGTTTTAGTCTATTTGGGAGGCTTAGAGCAGAGGATTTCCACTTAATGTGTTCTCCTGATGGAAAATGTTCTTCTTGAGGTGGTGTGACAGGGAAGAAGTCAGAGCATGAGCAGGGCCGTGGGATGCTCTCAGGGCTGCTCACTTTGTTGGAAAGGAAGTTTGGACTCTGGGATCCCATGTAAAAACTCATTACAGGATAGATTATTTTTTTCCTAGAGGAAAGATTAACAAAAAATTGCAACAGGAAAAAGCAGAGCTTGGTAGAAGCTGAAAAAATTTACAAAACCACACTGGGATGGAAGCAAGTAGGAATCCCATTTCTGCCTCAAAAAGTTTTGGTAGATTCAGTTCAGCTGCTTATCTCAGTGTTGCTTTTGGAAAAGAACATTTCCTATTTCCTTGAAGTGCATGGCTTGAGATCTTTTCACTTCTCTGCTCTGCGGAGCTGCTGCCCAGCAGCAAAGCTGAAAACTGAATTATTTTGCTGGGTTTGACAATAATTCTGTGTACACCTGGGCTCAGCCAGCCTGGACCCTCCTCCCTGCTCTTTGTTTTCTTCTTTGATCCTCCCCAGGCTTCCTGAAGCTTAAATAGAGCTCACAAAATGCTCTGAGATCCTTAGGAAAATAGGCTTAGCCACAGCTAACTGTGGGATTGATGCTGTTTAAGCCAACACTTCCTCGCTCATTTCTGCCTTGTCACTACTGACGTGCCCGTGAGTGCCCAGTGCCACTTTCCCAGCTGGTGACAAATCCATGGTGACGTGGATTGCTGATAATCCCCCCTCTGTGGGAGAGGAGACCCTGAGTCATTTGCCTTCTGCAGAGCAGAGGAGCAAAGGTCCAAATCCATCCCCTGTGGCTCCAGGCAGGGATCTGAGGCTCCTGCCAGATCTTTCCTCTCTGGAAAATGAGCATCACTTCGCTCTGTGGTTTATTGGGCGCAGTGGAATTTGGTTGAAAGTTGGGCTTGAGGATTTTGGAGGTTTTTTCCATGATTCTGTGGCCATTAATGATCTCCAGAAATGCCCACTGGCACCTTCTGCTTCTTCCCCACATGGTGAAGGGTGATGCTCATCCTGCTCCAGGAATTTCAGCTGAGTGTTTGAGGTCAGCTGGGACAACTCTTTGTCTGACAGAGGGAGGGATTTTGGGTTTTCTGAGGGTCACAGACAGGGCACTGAGCAGACTGGAGACTCCCCTGAGCTCTCCCTGTCTCCTGGGTCACCCTTCCCTGAGCAGTCACTCTCAACGCCAGCTGAGATCCCACCTCCATCTGCTCTTTTAAAAGAGCTTCTGTGAGGCTGTTTGCAAATGCTCCAGGCTATTGGCATCGTTTTGATCCATCTCTGTGTCTGTGTGTGTGTACACACACACAATTACACTCCTGCAACATTCCTCTGGGGAGGCAAGAGGGAAGGAGCCGAGAGCAGCATCAGATCAAAGGAAGGGAACAGCCATCAAACTTTTGGCCTCCTAACCTTGGCAGTGTCTCTTCATTAAATGGGACCTTCTGGAGGGTTGTTTTTCTCCAGTGATGAGTGTTTTAACTTCATCTTCACACAGAAACCGTTTGTTTCTTCTGCAGCTCCAGCCTTATTTAGGGAGGGTTTTTTACTTCTGTTTCTGCAGGGCAGAGCTGTCAGAGCCTGTGAGGCTGGATCACAAATTGGGGAAGAGAAACAGCTTTGTCTCTTCTTCTCCCTGTATCCCTGAGAGTTTTTATAATGGTTTCAGCAAGTTTTTGATCAATCCCAGGGACTGGGCTCAGGTCAGCCAGGGCAGAGCTGTGTGTGCTTGGTGTTGTGTTTATTCAGGGCTGCCTCAATAGGGATGTTGGTTTTTTTGAGGGCATTTCACAGCCCAAGGGGTTTCTGTCCATCCTGGACAGTCAGTCCCCAAGGGAGTTTATCCTTGATTCCAGCCCCTTGTCCCATGGGATCCAGCAGATCCTGTCTTGGGTGCACATATTCCTCTTCCAGTGGATTTATCACCTGGACACTCTACCCCTTTAGGAGAAAAAGGGGATCAGTTGGGGCACAAACCTCTCATAAAAGTCCCAAATCCTTCTCAAAAATGAAAGCTCTGCCTCAGTCCAGCACAGTATCATTGTAGGAAAATAATTCCCCCTTGATCCTGATCAACCACGAGAAAATAAGGTTTGACTCACACTCAATGTGCAGGACCAAAAGGTCACAGAATTATCCAGCTCCATGCAACGCCTCCCCTGTAATCCCTCTGTGGCACGGAATCTCCTCAGAGCAACTCTGGGCTGTTTGGGAGAAAATGTTTCATTTTATTGCTCCTAAATTAACCTGGCTATTGATTTATTCTTAAGGGCTGGGAATTCCATTACAGCTAATTGTGCACCCTGATATGATTGAGCAGGATGCTGTACAAACATAAAATTCACCAGTACAAATCTCCTTGACCTGCTCACAAAACAGGTTGGGAGGTAAGGAGCAGGGGGACTGGGCTCCTTGGGAATCCTGTATGGTTTGGGATCAGCTCATGGAGGTTTGGCTCGGGAGAAATCACTTGGAAGGACTCAGAATCACCCAGTGGTGATTTAGTTTCAACCCCCTTTACACCTTCCACTATCCCAGGGTGCTCCAAGCCCCATCCAGCCTGGCCTTGGACATTCCCAGGGATGGGGCAGCCTCAGCTTCTCTGGGAATTCCACCCCAGCCCCTCACCACCCTCACAGAGAAGAATTCCTTCCCAATCTCTCTTTCAGCTGGAAGCCTCTCCCCCTTGTTCTGTCGCTCCAGTCCCTGATGAAGAGCCCCTCAAGCCCATTCAGTAGTGAAAGATGTCACAGATGCAGAAAAGCCTGGGCTAATTTGTCCCTCTGAGCGTGCAGGGCAGGGAGATTGAGCACCCTGCTGACGCCCGGAGTGAGCAGGGCAGTAAAGCCACTCTCCCTGTCAGCCTGCCTGGCTCTGGCACAGACAAACAAACAAGGGAGAGCAGCAAATCTTCCCATCTCCTCCTTTCTGGCATCAGAGACTTAAAGGGCATTTGGGCTGGAAGAATTACATCCTGCTCCCTGCTGCTGCAGTGCAGTTCTGGCTCAGAGTCTCTGACAGTGCCTGCTCTTCCCCTTCTCTCTCTCCCCAGCACATCCTCCAGCTGAAATGAGTTCTCTGGCATGACACATACCAAGGGATGTATTTTCACAGCACCATGACAGCCTTGTCTCACCATGCCTGGCTTGAGTCTGGCCAAGATCAGTGGTGATCAAAGCTCTTTTTGAAGTGAGGGACATGAAGTTGTCCATCTTGTCCAGCCTACCAAGAACAGGAAAGCCTTTAAAGCCTTCTCCTGGTTTTCCTTGCTGGTGGCCAGGTGCTGCTTTCCCTTCAGCTGCTCCAAAGCTGGGGAATGGCAGGAAGGGGAAAGGAGGGAGAAGATCCTCCAGAAGTGGCAGAGTCCTGCTCTCCACTCGCAGGGGGTGTTGGTGTGTGGAGAGAAAAGCTGTGTGTGGGTGCAGGGAGGCAGGGGGAGGGTGTTTGCAGGCTGTGGTGGTGGCAGCTGTGACAAGGGGGGCTCCAGGAGAGCCTGGGAAGCGAGGGGCTGTGGGTGGCTGTGCAAACACGGCGAGGGGATGGGCAGAGGAGTCTGCAAAGCACTGCTGGAAAATCAAACACAGGGCGGGCTGAGCTGGGTTGGTCTCACTGCTGTCCTTGCGTGCTTTGGGTCCCCAGTCCTGCTGCTTCACCTCAGCTGGCTTTGCCACAGGCAGGGGGAACACCTGGCCCAGGCTTTGTCCTCCCACCCATAGAGAGAGGCCAGTGAGGGCAGATGGGTGAGGGCAGGCTCGGGGCTGACACCTGCACTGAGTGCTGCTCACCCCACCCTGACCGTGCCTTGCAGGGAGAGCTGCAGCCTCCAGGGTTTGCAGGCTCTCACTTCTGATATGCCAGAACACAGACTTGTCCTTGAAAAAAACCCCCAAACACCTGTTTGGAGTGACCCTGCTGCCTTTAAAGGCAAGAACAAGCATTTGAGCATCAGGGAGTTGCATGGAATAGCAGAGAACCTTGGAGATCATCCTGCAGAGAGCAGGATGGGTTTCCACTGGGGCAGCCACCCAGTGCTGGGGCTGCTGGGGCTGCAGTGCTGGCTCCTGAAGCTTGAGCAGCTATTTCACCTTTCTGGGAGGCGTTTTGAGCACAGGGACAGTGTAGAAAACGGGGTTGCTGCCCCTGGTCATGCTGTCAGAGCTCCGTGGGCAGTGCTGATGACAACGCCGCTGTCACCCAGGGGATGTGGCACTCAAGGAGCTGCTCAACGAGGGACTCCTGCTCCTGGAAAAGATCCCTGTGCTCCCAGAGCTGTCCTGCTTTGTCTTCGAGGTGTTTGACACAGCCCCAGCCCCGCTGGCACCTTCTCCCTGCGCTGTGTCCCCACAGCCTGGCAGAGGGCTGGGGGATCTCTGTGGGGCCAGGGCTGGGCTGTTCTCCCGGCTGCTTTCTGCCATCCCATGCCGTGGGAGGCTCCTCTGGGATCCTCTCCGGGCTGGGGCTGACGTCAGGGCCCATTCATCACCATTAGCACCGGGCTGAGCCCTGTCAGAGGGGGCGGATGCCGCCTCTGGACTGGCAGTCCCTGCAATTTGCTCCCGGAGGATGCTTAATTGTTGTTCCTCCTCGGGAGCCCGGCTCAGCCCCCGTGTTTAATGTCCTTTGCAGAGCCCACGGGAATGCCTGCAGGTAGGGTGGTGGTGGTGGCAGCTTTTGTCTGGCACGCCAGCCCACCTGGGTTTCCTCTCACCTAGCGAGGGTCTGGCCTTGTTTAGGCGGTGTTTTGTCGAGAGAAGTGGCTGCCTCCACTCCCAAAAAGCTCTGGGTCTTTTTCTAAGCCTATTTCATGCTGACATTTATAGCTGCAACCGTGCTGGAGGGATGAAAACCAACCTCTCTTCCCCCCCATCCTTTGCCTCCTGTTTTTCCCTCTCCCCAGAGCCCAGATGTGGACAGAGTGCAGGGGCACAAGACAGAACCCATTTCTCCTCCCCCAGGGCATCCCTTAGTACATAAAATCCCAACACCTACCTGTGCTCAGGTGGGGGAGGCTGGAGAGAGCTCAGGTTTGCAGAGCTGTGGCTCCTCTGAGCTCAGTGAGTCACGAGAAGTTTTGCCAGGGAGCAGAGTTGAAAGCATGAAATGGATGAAATTCAGGCAGAGAATTCTTTGCATGCCATTCCCAGATCAAAGTTTCCTGCTATCAGAGATCTGCTCTTAACTTGCATGACTGAGCCTGCAGAGAGAACAGAGAGAGAGAGAGAGAGTGATGAGGAGCTGGAGCTCTGCTGCAGAAAGTTCCACACCTCTGATGCAGATGTCTGATGTGGCCAAAGTCCTGAAAAGTTAGCAGGGAATGAGGAGAAGGAAATCACTCTGCTGGAATGGCAGAACCCTCTGGAGATGAGAGAAGGAAGCTGGGCACAAAATCTGAGTGCCTGGGGAAGGCTGTGCTGTGTCTCTCTGTGGACAGAGGGAGGGGGTGGATTTGTGTAGCCCTGGTTTCCTGCCCGTGATGTTTTAGTTTTCTGAAATTTCTTTCCCAGGGAATTTTCTGTAAACAAGAGGCATGTTTTGTAAACTCTACCTATGTTTTCATTCCTTTTCCTAGGAGGGGCTTCTTCTTGCTGTCCCTCTGCTCTGACCAATGTGAGTGAAGAGGTTTGTCTTTGTGTCACCAATCCAATTGGTCTGTGTAAAATAGTATAAAAGGGAGACACGTCCCAAAACTAAAGGAGTCATTTTCAGCCTTCTGAAGGCAGAGTCTGTGTCATTGTGGTGTAAAACAGCGTCAGATTTGCACTTCATTTTGTGTGGGAAAGAGCATTTCAAGAGGCTGCTGATGATTCAGCAGCACCAAGATGATCAGGGAACAACTCAGGTGTTGTTTCTCCGCAGAGAATGGTCAGGACCCCAAAGCTGGGCAAACCTGGGGACGCTGCAGCTCCTTTAACAGCACCTTTATATTTGGGATATGTGGGAGAGGAATGAAANGCTCTGTGGACAGAGGGAGGGGGATGGATTTGTGTAGCCCTGGTTTCGTGCCTGAGATGTTTTAGTTCTCTGAAATTCCTTTCCCAGGAAATTTTCTGTAAACAAGAGGCATGTTTTGTAAACTCTACCTATGTTTTCATTCCTTTTCCTAGGAGGGGCTTCTTCTTGCTGTCCCTCTGCTCTGACCAATGTGAGTGAAGAGGTTTGTCTTTGTGTCACCAATCCAATTGGTCTGTGTAAAATAGTATAAAAGGGAGACACGTCCCAAAACTAAAGGAGTCATTTTCAGCCTTCTGAAGGCAGAGTCTGTGTCATTGTGGTGTAAAACAGCGTCAGATTTGCACTTCATTTTGTGTGGGAAAGAGCATTTCAAGAGGCTGCTGATGATTCAGCAGCACCAAGATGATCAGGGAACAACTCAGGTGTTGTTTCTCCGCAGAGAATGGTCAGGACCCCAAAGCTGGGCAAACCTGGGGACGCTGCAGCTCCTTTAACAGCACCTTTATATTTGGGATATGTGGGAGAGGAATGAAAATTTCCTGAAAGCTTTGGCATGAAACCCTTTGGCCTTTTTACCCTCTGCTTTAGTCTGTGACTTTGCTGGTGGAATTGTGTTTAGTCTGGAGAACTGGGAGAACAATTCCATTGTCAGACTAAGCTGTATCTTCACTGGGGCTTTCCCAGGGACAATGGCACCTACAAACCCTTTTAAGTAGAGACAAGAGAGGTTTAGAAAGCTTTAGGCTTTCCTCCTAGATAAAATTCTCCACATGCCTCGTTCCAGAGATGAAGTGATCCCGTTTTTAGTAATCTGCTGGTGTTTACACAAGGCTCAACTGCTCGCACGCCACGTTGGGATTATTGGTGTATTTTTAAAAAGCCTGTGGGTAAATGTCTGGCTATGCAGGAATTCTCCTCAGCTCATAATTCTTTCCCGCCTGAAACTCTTAGGAATCTGTAAGAGCTGCTTGGAGACAAATGCAAAAACCTCCAGTGAGCATGTCCATGTTCCCTGCATGGCCTGGGAAGTGTCACCTTGTCACCTTCTCCGTGACCCTTCCTGGGCTCGTGGGTCACTGGGGCTGTTTTACACCACAACCACACAGACGCTGAGATTCACAAGGCTGAAAATGACTTCTTTATTTTTGGGATGGGTCTCCCTTTTATACTATTTCACACAGACCAATTGGATTGGTGACACAAAGACGAACCTCTTCACTCACATTGGTCAGAGCAGAGGGACAGCAAGAAGAAGTCCCTCCTAGGGAAAGGAATGAATAACAAAGTTACAGCTACAAAAACATTTCTCCTGTTTACAGAAAATTCCCTGGGCAAAGAATTTCAGAAAACCAAAACACCTCAGGCACGGAACCAGGGCTACATGTCACCTTCCCTTTCTTTTCCCTCTCTTGGTTCCAGCAGTGCTGCTTTTCCCTCCTGCAGCCCCAGCCCTTCCCAGGACCTCGTCAGGCCTGGTGGTGCCTTGACATCTGCACAGACCTCGTCAAATTTAGGGATAAAAAGTGCAAACAGCTTCTCTTTCTCCCCCATCTTCTCCTCTTCCACATGCATAATCATCTTCCTGCAAAGCAGAGAAACAAATGGATAAGGGAGTGGAGGTTTCATTTTTACAGAAAGCAATTACAGACACTAAAAGAGCTAAAGTAATAAAAATAATATTTAAAATTCAAATCCCTTATCTATATTACAAGGGTATTAACATGGGAAGAAGTTATTTTTATTTTTTTTTTTCTCTCTTTAATCTCTTTTGCTTTGCAAGTCAATCTGCAAACTTTAATGCCAGTCCTCTGAATTTATTTTATTTTATTGATTTTTATTTGGAGACTGATCTGCAGTTCTGGAGGCCTGGGTTTGGCAGGTTTGTGAACTCCATGGCTCAGGGGTGAGGATGCTGCTTTGTCACCTGTGGTGCTTGTTTGTACCAGAAGGGACAGCTGTGTTCAACAGGGAAGGGGGAGGTTTTCTATTTTTAATGCATTTTCTATAGATTAATATAATATTTATTGGTTTATGGCCCCAGGTTTTAAGGCATTAAATGAATAAAAATGGCAATTGGGCTGTGAGCACTCGGGGGAAGGAGCTGCTCCAGCCTGAAAGGGAAGGAAAAATGAGGAAAGGGAAGGAAAGATGGGGAGAAATGGAAGGAAAGATGGGGAAAGGGAAGAAAAAATGGGTAAAGGGAGTAAAAAATGGGGAAGGGGAAGGAAAAATGGAGAAGGGGAAGGGAAAAATGGGGAAAGGGAAGGAAAAAATGGGAAAAGGGAAGGCAAAATGGGGAGAGGGAAGGAAAGATGGGGAAATGGAAGGAAAGATGGGGAAAAGGAAGGAAAGATGGGAAAAGGAAGGAAAGATGGAAAAAGGGAAGGAAAAAATGGAGAAAGAGAAGGAAAAAATGGAGAAAGAGAAGGAAAAACGGAGAAAAGGAAGGAAAAATGGGGAAAGGGGAGGAAAAATGGAGAGAATGCTCCAGAG
>VXBB01005953.1:40806-51088 GCA_013399915.1 Illadopsis cleaveri
TTGTCCTCTTTGCCCCATTTCTCCCCCTTTCTCCCATTTATTTCCCTTTCTCCCATTTCTCCCCTTTACCTCATTTCTCCCATTTATTTCCCTCTCTCCCATTTATCCCCTTTGCCCCATTTCTCCCATTTCTCCATTTCCCTGCCGCGGTGCCACCAGGGCACAGGCTCCTTCCCCTCGCGCCCCTCCAGAACCATTTTCACCTCTCCAAACCCAACCAGCTGGAACAACTCCTTTGCTTTTTCCATCCCCAGGGCCGCCGACCCGGCTACTTCTCCTTCCTGGATCCCTTTTCTCCCGGCGTCTGGCTCTTCATGCTGCTCGCCTACCTGGCAGTCAGCTGTGTCCTCTTCCTGGTGGCTCGGTAATGTCGCGGTGCCTTTCCCTTCCTCGCGGTGCCACCTAGTGTCACTGGCAGACCCGCGGAGAGGGGACGCCCAGGGGGACACGGGGACATCCTCTCCCTCACCCCAGGTCACAGGGATGGGCTGGCAAGAAGCGTCCCAGCCCTCTGCCAGCTGAGGACTGAGGTTTGCCACCGTGTCCCCCGCCATCGTGCCCTGGTTCAGGGTGTGTTTGGCCACAGTGGTGCCCGGAGCTGGGTGGGAGAAGGTTCTGGAGAAGGTTTTGGTGCTGTTTAAATGCTCCCTGCAGATGGTTTTTTACCCCTTGTCCCAAGCAGGGAAGGTGGAGGCTGTTGGGGACCTGCAAGTCCATTTTGAGGTGCCAACACAAATTCCACGAGTGATGTCCGGCTCCCCGGGCCCAGTTTGTGGAGGAAAGGAAAGTTCATGAGTATCTCTGGGCAGCTGATGTGCAGAGCCTCGCTTGGCACCTCTCAGCTCCGTTCCCCTATGATTAATTTAAATCACTCTCAAAATACCTGGCTGAGTGCTCTCCTGCAGCGTGGCCCCACCGAGGCTGGTCTGGGCTCCAGTGCTGCTCTCCCTGCCCTCCCACCATCCCTGTGGAGGGGCTGTGGCAGGCAGAGTGGAGCTGTGTCCTGCACTGTGTGCCAGAGGCTGCTCAGGGCTCGATGGCTCTTTTGGGAGCCCCTTTGCTGCCCAGTTCTCATTACACAAATTGGAACTGCGCTGTCACTCGCTCCCTCAGCGTGGCTGGAGTTGTCATCCTGACAGGGCTTTAATGGGTTCTTCGAATGCTGTTACAGCCTCAGAAACACAGGTCTGGAGGAGCCATTGAATTATGCAGAGCTGGTGCCTCTTTAGCCCCTTCTTCATGTTTTAAATATGATCCTCCAAAAGGTGCCTTTTACCCAGCTCCCCACTGGAGAGGGAGCTTTGGCTGCTGCTCCCTGCCTTGCTCAGCAGGAAGGAGCTTTTGACCCTGACCCTCCCAGAGCACTGGGGTTTGCTGCCAGTGCTTGATCCACCATGGAAAGTCTGCAGGAAATAACCTCCTCCTTCTCCTCCCTGGCACCACAGTGAGAGAGGAGCTGCAGGGATGGAAACAACCCCCTCATTTTGGCTAAATGCGATGTGAGCTGGCACAGCCCTGCAGCTGTTCTGGCAAAAGCCCCAAAATGACCCTCCCAGCCCCAGCTTTCTTAGCTAGAGCAAGATGATGAAGTGCAGCACATGAATTAACAGACTTTCTCAGCAACCAGGGAACTGGGGACTGGAAACAGCAAAAGAGAAGAGAGAGAGGTGCAGTCACAGCAGTGACAGGCTGTCAGATATTTCCCATTCCCACCCCTGTCCTGTCCCTGAAGGATGGGATGCTTTGAAACACCAGCACTCAGCTTCCAACTCCACCTCAGAGCTTCTCAGAGCAACCCTTTGCACCAACAGTTTTTCTTGATGGTTTAATGCAGTCAGGGCTCACACACTTCGCTTTTGAACTTCCCATCAGTGCTCGTGCTCCGGCAGGGAGCACAGCCAAAGATGTTTGATTTCTACTTCCCATCAAGTCCCTGCATATCTGGAGTTCCTGCTGTGGTGTGAATCTGCACACAGGGCTGCAGGATGCACGCAGAGCTGCCCAGAGCAGAGCCTCTCCAAGTTTTTTTGCAAATCTTTACAAGAAAGCCTCTGGCTCTTGAGTCTTAGAGCAAACGTTTCACACAGCTCTGAGCCCTGGGCATCAACTGACAGCAAAGCATTTCCTCCTCAGAAAACTCTGCCTCCAAGAGAGTTGCAGCTTCACAGCTTTTCTCTCTCTTTTGTCGTTTTTAAAGTGTCCCATTTCCCAGCGCATTCCCTGAGCTCCCCCTGTTTCTTGTCCTTTCAGGCTGACTCCATACGAGTGGTACAGCCCCCACCCCTGCTCCCAAGGTCGATGCAACCTCCTGGTGAACCAGTACTCCCTGGGGAACTCGCTGTGGTTCCCGGTGGGGGGGTTCATGCAGCAGGGCTCCACCATTGCCCCCCAGGCTCTGTCCACGCGCTGCGTCAGCGGAGTCTGGTAAGGAGGGCAGCCCTTCCCTTCAGGAAGGTTCCTCTGGGCAGAAGTGGGTGTGGAGGAGGAATTTCATCATGGGAAGGGCTCTGGGACATTTGGAGGGGCTGCCCAGGGAGGTGCTGCAGGCGTTAAAGGATGACTGGATGTGGCACTCGCTTGTCTGGGTGACAAGGTGGGGATTGATGATTTTGGAGAGATTTTGCAGCCTAGGCGGTTCTGCTATTCTGAGAGGCAAAGGAGGGGGGATGGAGAGCAGACTCCCTGAGGGAAACCACACCTTCTCTTCCCTCTCTCTAGGTGGGCGTTCACCTTGATCATCATCTCCTCCTACACGGCCAACCTGGCAGCGTTCCTGACCGTCCAGCGCATGGACGTCCCCATCGAGTCCGTGGATGACCTTGCTGACCAGACCACCATCGAGTACGGCACCATCCACGGCGGCTCCAGCATGACCTTCTTCCAAGTAAACCCCATTCTTTGGCTGCCTGGGGAGGGCAGGGGTTGCACAGAGCCCCCCTCAATCACATCTGGGTGTCCCCTCAGCCTGCTGTGCCCATGTCACTCCATTGCTGGCACAGAGGGGACCTCTGGAGAGATCCCTGCACAGGGTGGGGATGATGGGATGAATGGTGGGAAAGGCACGGTGGAGCACACAGAAGGGAATTTGATCAGGAAGTCAAATTTTCATAGGTCTCCACGTGGTTTTAGCCTTTATTTGGGAGTCTTTCAGGTGGGATAAGCAAAGAAACGTTTGCACAGCCCAGGCAGGCTCACAGAAGTCAAAGTGCTGGTGCCTGTGTGAGGTCAGTGGCACTGAAATAAGTCAAGAGTATGCAAAGTTATGTGGGCCATTTAGCCCAATTTAATTTTTATCTTCCCTGCTCTGCTCAGAAGGGAAATAAATGAGTGAATCTTTTCTGCAGCGCTCTGAACGCACAAAGAACTGCTTGAGGATTATTTATTTATTTATTTATTACTTGTTGAAATTCCAAAAGGAGAGAAAGCTTGTTCTCACTCTTTCCCCCCCGCTCTGAGCCTGAACTGAATTTGGAAGGCTGGGAAATCTCTGGAGTCAGCCTGAGCTTTTCAGCCCAACTTTATTCTCTTCAGGGGTATGGAAAAGAGCTACTTTTAAGCCAAACTTTACATCTCAAATGAGCTGAGCAGAGCCTAAGTGAGTGAGGTGGTTGTACATGAGGGGCTCACTTGAGGAAAGCTTTCATGTTTAAACCCCTGACTGTGTCTCTGCACTGCCTGGCAGTGAGGAAATCAGAGAGGAAATTAGGAAAAGAGGGGTTTGTCCCATTTGTGGTGCTTTAAGCTGTGTTGGGATCCATTTGCCTCTGGTGTAAGGATGGGGAGGTTAAAGCAGTGATGGGTAACTGCCTCCATCTCCCCTCCCTTCCTGGGTGCACGAAGGAATGTTTGTCCCCTCCTAAGGCACCTTGTCCTGGCAGTGCCTCTGCTGACACTGACACACAGTTTAAGGTTTAAAAATGCAACAAATCGGGACCAAACCCCCCCCTGCTCATCTGTCTCCTGCCCAAGTGGCTGCAGCCAGAGGACAGAGCTGGACAGATGAGGACAGGAACTGGGTCAGCAGCAGATTCCCCGAGGCTCTCCAGCATCGCTCGCCAGCCACAGAAAACAAGCCCTTGACAGTGTGAAAATCCTTGTGTAGAGCAGGGTGTGTTTATATTCAGTCCTGGTGCGAGCAGGTTTCACTCTCTGCTCAGCAGAGGCAAGAGAGATTAATCATTCTCAGCATTCTTTCCATTGGACCAAGGTGGTTCAGCCACCGCCAGACTCGGAGGATCTGGGGCTGGCTGAGCTTTAGTTTATTGTAATCAATGACAAAAAAAACCCCAGTTCTTTTCAGCAAGCACTTTAACTTGCCTCACAGGGGGGGTGAACCAAATCTGGGTAATTTTTGAATAAAATTTGGGAGCAACAATCTCCAGAGAGGAATAAAACTTGTGAGCAACAATCCCCAGCCCTCAGTGCCCTCCTCAGGGTGCTGGAGTCTGGCTCAGACCCTGAAGAACTGTTGGGACAATGTTTAAGGGATGGTCAGTACAGTGTGAGCTCTACAGGGGGCACCCAGAGGTTTCAATTGACCAAGCAGGAGTTGTTTCCTCCAACTTTTTTTGTGTGTTTTCGATACATGCTTACTGAAACTATGGTTTTTTTCTAAAATTGAATTTGCACAAAGAATTTTGCCAGACCCTGTTGGAATTGGGGCGTTTCCTGCCCAGCTTTTCCAACAAATTCCCAGCATATTTGAGATAAACGAAGATGAGGCATCAAAATCCTTTCTGAATCTGAAATCCGATTTGATTCCTCTCTCCATGGTGGCCTTTCCGCAGCGGCGCCTGCCTTGGGGGGTTTAATTCTCAGGCTCTAATTGACCCCCAGATCTCCTCCCTGAGCTGTGGCTGCCCCTTTCCTCCCTGCAGAACTCCCGCTACCAGACGTACCAGCGGATGTGGAATTACATGTACTCCAAGCAGCCCAGCGTCTTCGTGAAGAGCACGGAGGAAGGGATCGCGCGCGTGCTGAACTCCAACTACGCCTTCCTGCTGGAGTCCACCATGAACGAGTATTATCGGCAGCGCAATTGCAACCTCACGCAGGTCGGGGGCCTTCTGGACACCAAGGGCTACGGGATTGGCATGCCCGTCGGTAGGCAGTGAAGAACAATTCTAGTCCTTCTCGGCTGTCGGCAGAGGACCGGAGCGTTCCAAAGGCTGCGCCGGCTCTAAAAAGCCAACGTTGCATCTCACAGCTCTGCCCAGGGTCCTTTTGATTTCTTACCTGTTGCCTGTGGTCAGAGCCAGATGTGAGACCCTGCTCTGGTCCAGAGCCAGATGTGTGAGACGCTGCTCTGGTCCAGAGCCAGATGTGAGACCCTGCTCTGGTCCAGAGCCATGTGAGACGCGACCGCGGCTCTTTCGATAATTCGTGTGAAAGATGTCTCAAAATTGCTGCTTGTTTTCTGCTCTTTGCTGTTTCCTTCCCCGACCAGTGTTTGTGCATCGTTTTGTGCTCCTTGTTTTAATCCCAGAAGTGATGTCCAAGTAACGCTGTGGCAACTCTTGGTAGTTGTTAGCAGGAATGTCTTAAACAGCTGGTGGTTCTTGAAACTGCAGGCCACAGAGCTGGGCATTGAGGGGCTCATCATCAGGTTTAACAAATGCAAGGGTTTTGTCTTTCAAATGTATGAGCTCACAGAGAGAACATCACCACTAAATAAGGGTTTAGTCATTGTTATTCCAAACGAGCTGATCTTTTGGACAGCCTGGAAGCCTCGTCCTGACCTTTCAGCCCTGGCATTTAGCAACACAAAGTTGAGGTGGATTACATAAGGCCCCGTCACACAAACAGCCACTCTAGTTTAGGGAACATGGGTAAGCTTGTAAAGTCACAGCAACCTGATCAAAGTGAGTACAAATCCCTACCTTCAGGGCTAAATTTGTTCTGACATTGTCTTGTTAAACAGTGAAACCGTAGCAGATAAGAGGAGCAGAAAGCTGCTGGCTGGGACAATAGTGCAGAGTTACTGGGAGAAGCACAGGCTTTCCCATGGCCTTTCCTCGGGGTCTCTGGTGGCAGACAAGGATTTCTTGTACCAGACAAGGATCTCTGGTGGCAGACAAGGATCTCTGGTAGCAGAACTGGGATTGCAGCAGAGCTCCATGCCCAGCACAGGACTGAGCTCCTCCAACATGGACATTTTGGCTTCCATGATCCTTGGGCTCCTTCCAGCTCAGGATTTCTATTCCGTGGCCAGTTTGAGGGAAGGAGCATTAGAACAAGGTTGGAGCATTAGAACAAGGTTGACTTGGAGGTGGAATGACAAGAGAGGGACCTCCATGGTCTGGAGAAGCAGGATACTGAACTGCTCATTCAAAAGCCAAACCTCCCCTTGTCATGGACCTGCTCCAGTGGCCTGCGTGGCTCCTGGTGGCCCAGTCACCTTCTGCAAGTGCCATGAACCAGGTGACATTCCCAGCGGGGGTGGCTGCAGCTTTCCATGGCTTGCATGGACCGACAGCCCCTCCAAGCCCCCCAGAGAGGAGCTGTGGTAGCTGGGGACGCTGGGGTGGGGCGAGTGGTGAGGATGATGATGGGGAGGAAGGCGGGGCCCTACCACGTCCCTCTCGGCGTTGCAGGCTCCGTGTTCCGCGACGAGTTCGACCTGGCCATCCTCCAGCTGCAGGAGAACAACCGCCTGGAAATCCTCAAGCGCAAGTGGTGGGAAGGAGGGAAGTGCCCCAAAGAGGAGGATCACAGAGCCAAAGGTGAGCCCCGCATTCCCAAGGGCCCAGGCACAGAAACATCCTGGCCAGAGGTGCCAGGATGAACACCCAGCTGCATGTCTGCCAGGTTTTCTGCCTGGCAATCACTTTTTCCCCTTCTCCTGACCTGAGATTCCTTCCCTTCACCATTCAAGGAGAAAGCCAAACAGCTCCGCTGTGCCTCACGCTGTGTGTTTTTGCCTGGGGCAGTGATAGCGGGAACAACCAAATGACAAATATTGGAGGCATATGGAGGGTAAATTAGCTTCTAATGAATGTCTGGGAAAATGGATGGCTGAAGGGATCAGACCAAAATCCTGGGTTCCTTGAAGGGAGATGGATCTCCACCACAGGCCCGCTGGTTAATGGCTGCAAGTGAAAGCGTCTTTTAAACAGCCAGGGGAAGGGACACAAGGACTTTATTAGTACATTTGTAAACTGAGGAGCAAATTCTTTTGGGTAAAGCTATGCAAATTGCCATAAAAGCCACCACATTAGGCTGATGTCCCAGCGTGAGAGCAGTTGCCAGTTTAACACAGTTGCTGCATTTTTCAGTTTTGGCAGCTGCCCTGTCCTCAGCAAGTGTTTTCTGTGAGGCCAGCAGGCTCCCCAGTTAAAAGCACAGCCTTGTGACCTTTGTGAGAGCAGAGAAAGAGCCGAGCTAGGTGTGGGGAATCTCTTTTGGGGTTTTGACCTTGCAGCAGGTGTAGGTGTGTGTGTGTCTGTGCAGTTCCTGCCGGGACCCCACGGGGCTGAGAGGTGATGCTCACTTTTGGGCAGTGCTGCTCTACAGACAAGCCCAGTTATTTATCTGCAGGCTGAAGGTGTAAGACATCAGGTTATTGCTATTAAAGGAGTTACTTTTGAAGGTGGAAGGGTTTTTTTTCTCTGTGGACTGTGCCAAAAGCAACTCTAAGGTGGAATCTAGGCTGAGGGGTGCTTTGAGGTGGCTTTGGAAGGGGGAAGCTGGGCTGTTTCTGGCACTACCCAGCACAATCTGTGCCCCTGGGCAAGTTTTTCTGCTGGCTTGTTCCCTATGCTGTGGCTCACTTCCTCAGTTTGGGAGATGAGGAAGGCTGCAGCTGTATGGAGAAAGGAAATCCTCTCAGTGAGCTTGGGTGTCTGAGGTGGCACCCAGACTGAATGATAGGAGGATGTAGAGAGAGGTCTAAACCCTAAATTCACATTTGTGAGCTGCTGGGGGCAGTGGATGGCCTTTACCTTTGGGTCTGAATTGTGATTCTGGGCTGGTTTTTCTGCCTTGCCATTGCTGTGGAAGCACCTCTGCAAAAGTCTCTGATTTACAGACTCCCTGCGTTGTTCTGGGGGTGATGCCAAAAGAATGACGGAGGAGGAGGCAGAAATGTGACCTGCTAAGTTTTAGAACAAAACAGGTCAGCGATTTACAGGGATTTTGGTGAGGTTTTATGTCTAAAAGCCACGCCGAGATCAAGTCAATAAATCATCGATTCTTACACTTTGATTTAATGCTACAGGAGGAAGATTTTTATAGATGTTCTTGTTGAGTAATGGCCTTCCACAGCCAACCCAGGGCACAGCACGTTTTTTAGTGATCAATCCAATCAGGGACCCAAACCAAACACAGGAGAGAGGAACTATGGTTCCTCATATCCCAGGGCAGCAAACATTGAGGTGGGCTCATCTCACAGGCACAGTTTTGGGGACCAGGGCTGTGGTGGCAAGTGAAGTGATGGCCTCAGCACATGGAAAGCTCAGGTTTTTAAGAGATGGATTTTCCTTCAGCTGGTGAACTTTCTGGAATGCAGGCTGGGTAGGCATGGTGGTCATCCCATAGGAGAAGAGTTGTCTGAGAGAGGTGGGATGAGTTGTCCATGGAAGGGGCTGTTTCCTCCTCATGGGCCAGGGGTGCTGGGCAGAGACACCCAACCCACAGCCAGGGACCCCTGGGTGGCAAGGACCCCATTTTGTCACCCTGTAGTGTGACACAGCATCTCCTGTTCTTCTTCAGAGCCTCTTCTTTCCCACTGCAGTCCCAGCAGCCGGAATCGTTTTCCTGCAGCACTTTGTGATGCAATCAAAGGAGCTTTTCCTGCTGCCAGCTTCCTTTAAAGCCCTTCCCTGTCTCCTTTATCTCTGCTCCTTTAACAGCCTTGCTCCTCTTCCTTTCCAAGTCCAAAGCCACTGGAGCTGGGTGAATAATTTGCAGGGATTAATGTGCCCCATTGATCCCGCGTTTTTCCCCTCCCGTTTTCGGTTTGTCCACAAATTGCTTTGTGCTTCCCTCCGACATTCTGGCTGTTTATCTGCAAAATCATCATTTCTGAGCAGGCATTTTCCATCCTGCAGTTATTGCAAGTCACTCACTTGGGCCATCTGAGCCATGCAGGGAGCTATTAATAGGACACTGCTGGCTCAGTGGTTTTGGTCCCTGGCTGGTCATCTACAATGCCAACAAAACAGCAGAACCTGGGGGTTCTGTGCAGTGATACTTGAGATTTATGATGTGCCTGCCTCTCCAGAGTGCCTCTCCTGCTTTATTTTAGGCTTGGGAATGGAGAACATTGGTGGAATCTTCGTGGTGCTCATCTGTGGCTTAATCGTAGCAATTTTTATGGCAATGCTGGAATTTTTATGGAGCCTTCGACACTCTGAGCAGTCGGAGGTAGGACCTGGGAGTGTCCTGAGGGGACAGAGTGTGTTTATTGCTGTCTGTGGGGTGTCCTAGAGCAAGTCATGCACCCAGGCTGAGGAGCAGTACCAGCCAGGACACCTCAAACAAAGGAACAGGCTTGGTCCTTTGGGCAGGGT
This sequence comes from Illadopsis cleaveri, assembly GCA_013399915.1. Classification (NCBI taxonomy): domain Eukaryota; kingdom Metazoa; phylum Chordata; class Aves; order Passeriformes; family Timaliidae; genus Illadopsis; species Illadopsis cleaveri. The sequence goes on from VXBB01005953.1 coordinate 50,316, forward strand.
CTAAAATCTGTGAGCTTCTCGTGCACCCCTACTCAGAGCGAGGCTGGAGAGATGCTCCAAGGGCTTTCAAAGGGATCAAAGATGTGTTCAACATCCAGGTCCCTTTCCTGGAGATGGGATTTGTACCTGCAGCAGGTTTGGATCTTGTGCTGATCTGGGGGTGAAGAACACAGGGGGGTCTGTGATGAGAGGCAGAGTTGGGTTAAATCAAGTGCAGATGTCTCAGCATTGATGTTGAAAACCAGGAGCACTAAATCCATAAAAATTTGGTGTCAGAATCATATCATGGAGTCTTAAAATGGCCTGGGTTGGAAGGGACCTTAATGCTCATCCAGTGCCACCCCTGCCATGGTCAGGGACACGTCCCACTACCCCAGGTCGCTCNAACAAAAATTAATAATATAAATGTACATTTCTGAGGAAATGTAAAATAAAGCTCTACGAGTGGTTTTGTCTTGGCACTGAGNTCATCACCCCAGGACCCAGAGCCCCTGAGGGACTCAGAGCTTGCTCAGGTGAGCAGGACTATTGAAATTCTCGCCTAGCCAGATGTTTTTAGCTCCACAAGGGCTCAATACACTCTGAGGGTGTCCAGCAGCCTCCCAGAAATGGCTTAAAATAACTTGGGAGACAGCATGGTTGAGTGTGTCTTGAAAAAAGCAAAGGTTTTAATTAAAAAAGAAAATAATACAAAACAAAAGAACAAAAAGCCATTTGCAGTGAAGGGACAGGCCCCACACCCCTGCCGCAACACCCCGAAAATGTGCTGAGAA